>CAKNYM010037395.1:2463-27595 GCA_932195095.1 Andricus curvator | reverse complement strand
TTTGTTTATAATAATTGTTGATAATATCAACAAATTATTTCAGATGACAAAAATACATCAATGTGTATCACAGGCAATGAGATTTGAGGGCAATCGGGAGAAAATTCGGTTTGTTTCTGCCTAAAACTGTTCAGATCATGCATTTGTTTATAATAATTGTTGATAAATTAAACAAATTATTTTAGGTGACAATAATACATCAATGTGTATCACTGGCAATGAGATTCGAGGACAATCGGAAGAAAATACGGTTTGTTTCTGCCTAAAACTGTTCAAATCATGCATTTGTTTATATTATTTGTTGTTAAAGTTAACTAATGATATCGGACATCACATTTTCATGATCACATGTCACCTCGTTGCTCAGAACGAGCGATTTCGATGCATAAATATACTTCACAAAAACATAATCCATCATACTGGCTATTTGTTGCAAATATTTGTTTATAACAAATAACTTGACATAACAACAAATTCTTTTCTTTCACTGACCCTTGCGCATCAAACCTGAGGCCTGATGCTACTAAAAAAAATTTTACAGAGAATTAAACAAAAAAAATTTGGAAATCAACATTTTTGTCGATATTTGCAGTTCTATATAAATTAAAAAAAAAAATTAAAAAATCGGCCTCGACATGTTTCTTAAGAATTTAATGCTGGATTTTTTGAAAAAAAAAAGTTGAAAATCGATGAAGAATTGCGAGCTACAGATTATTTTGAACATCGTTTTTCCATTTCGCCCCACTGTGCGACAGTTCGGAAGACCATATCCGTCGGATGAGACGTTTGTGTCTGCATCGGGGAGTATCCTTTATAGATGTCACGTCCTGAATGCGACTCTGTGGCACGCCCAGGTATGTATAGGTCTCTCCAGCGCCAAGGTGTCGTTTAGCGCGTCTGTCGACGAGCTCAGGATCTTCGGCGATGCCATTAAGTTTTCCTTTCTTCAAATTAACCTTGGCGCATTTCTCTAACCCGAACTCCATTCCAATCTCTTGAGTGTACTTTTTGAAAATGTCTAGAGCTAGATGTAGTTTCTCTTTATTTTTAGCGTCGATCTTGAGATCATCCATGTTAAATACATGAGTGACCTTATGCTTTCGACCTCCAGGTTTGCCGCAGAAGTACACTTCGGAATGGCGAAGTCCGAGAGATAGTGGCAATAATGTGAGGCAAAAAAGAAGAGGGCTCATGGTGTCGCCCTGAAACACACCTCTCTGAAAGGTTACACTGTTAGTGATCACACGATGTTTTCCAGATGAGATAGTAAATCTGGTTTACCAAAGCGGTATTAATCTCTCTAAGCACCTCACGATGTGTGGATGAATCTTCAAGCTTTCCAACAGACAGGATAAGTCTATGGGAGGTTGAATGGTAGGTTGAAAAAAAAAAATATATATACAGGCCAATATCAATAATATTAGCGTGGTACTAAGCCTTTATTGATATAGATGTCAGCAAAACAAGTCGAATCATGATCAACAAAACTGAATTTTGAACGTGAATAAAAGCGTCGGAAATGCCTAGTTTAATTCTTGTTTCCAAAATGTCGTAAGCCTGTGTAATCACCTGAAAAGTACGTATCATTTCCACAGAATTTGGAAATCAGCTATACAATATTTGTTCGGCATTCACTGAAAATATAAAACGCAAAGGCGTTTCTGTAAGAAGAGTTCGAAAATCTAACTGAAAGTCAGCAAAAGCAAATCAAGATTTTCCAAGAAAAAAAATTAATTTTGAAATTACTATTATAAATTATTCATTAGTTCTATTTACTACAATACACAATTATTGCAATTATTACTCGCGACTGTCGAAGCTCTTATATGATGCCAAGCTTTTTGAGGCAGCATCAGACTGTGAATTTGTCATTTTTTACTGATTCTCAGATAAATCTGCACTAAATGAATTAGTTAATAAGCAGGAAGTACCTAAATTAGCAAAATCTTACTAATGCAGTTTTCCAGAATAAAGAAATGTTTACAAAATCAAATATGATTAAATGTGATTTTGTAGTATAAAGTTTACAAGAGATTTCCCAAAGTAGAAGAAATATTACAAACCAGATTACAGGGATGGTTAATTCATCCAATAATTTGAGGGGAAATATATATGAAAGTAATTTTTCTGATAAAAAGTAACATAGCCGACTTCAGTTCCAATATGTGTACGTCCGCATGAAAAAGTTCCAGTGTGACCATTTACGACAGGCCTCTTCATCGAGGGGAAATTTGGGCATTTTTACTCATGAGCCACATGTCTCGTTTCCACCACCACGAATCTCAACTCCGCTGTAATAGTTCGGGGAGGTGGCTACTGTCGTGTCACAGAGTGGGAACTTCAGTACCGGAGTGATACTTACTACCAGGGTCCTTTTGGGGTAATTGAGTTTAGAAATTATTTCATTTTTAATAAACCTACTCATGAACCTCGCGATGAAAAAGAATTTGCTCTACATTTTGAACCCAAAATGATATGTAAAATATTTTTTACAACACTATCATGAAAATGGCGTGTTTTCGTACTTATGATCTGTGTGTAATGTGGCGCATTTCGAACGATGCGAATAAAGAACGTACGAAATGAGGAATGCTTACGAAAAGGCCTCTTTTCGTAAGCATTCCACATTTTCACAATAAGTGAAAGGAAGATAGTTAGATAAAGACGGAAATAGGTCGATGTTTTCAGCGACAACTGTAGCGCGCTCGTCTCGCGACATACCGTGCAGAAATATATACGCTATAAAAACTAATCAGTACTTAAAATATTAAATTTTGTCTTTTCAAACTGATAACATTTTTTTATGCGTAAACTATAAACTTTTATTAGTAATTTGTAATAAAAAAGTAATTTTTCATTTATCTAATTTAAATTTTCCCGCAACTTTGACTTGAGCAACTATAGCGCACCTAGCGGCGTAGAGGCTACCGGCTTTTATATGATCTTGTTGTAAAAAGTATCGTGCATGTCTCGTGGTAGGCCCTTTTCTTGACTCGTGCAGTGTTTTTAGACTCGTCTACGGTTCGGGCACCTTCGGTGCCCTCACCTACGACTCGTCCTAAAAACACTGCACTTGTCACGAAAAGGCCATCGCCTACCACTTGTAATGCAATATACTATATTTGTTACAGAAAAAATATTGATTGATTAATTACTAAGTAATGAATCATACTTAAAGTATAAATAGAGAAAAGCATGACATGTTGTAAAATACATATTTATAAAAATATACGTCATATTATTATATTTTAATATCTCCTCTTAATGTGTATTGTAAAATGAAATTATATATGACATATAAATATATGCCTTTTAACATGTCATGCCTTTTTCTATTTATACACGTAATATAATCAATAGTATTAATTTAGAAATTATAATACAATTAATCAATAGTTCATAAATTATATTACTATTAATTAATCATTTTAATACCAAACAATTCTTGCATTAAGAGGAGATATTAAAATATAGTAATATGATGTCTATTTTCATAAATATGTTTTACACCATGTAATGCTTTTCTCTGTTAATACTTCGAGTATGATTCATCACTTAATAATTAATAAATCAAACTTTTTTCTGCAAATAAATATTTGACATATCATTTTAGGTTCAAAATGTAGAGCAAATTCTTTTTCATGGTGAGGTTCATAAGTAGGTTTATTAAAAATGAAATAATTTCTAAACTCAGTCACCCCAAAAGGACCCTGGTAGTAACTATCACATTGGTACTAAAGTCCCCACTCTGTGAAAGGAGAGTAACCACCTCCTCGAACTCTTACAGCGGAGTAGAAATTTGTGATGGTGGAAACGAGACATTTGGCTCGTGAGTTAAAATGCCCAAATTTCTCCTGGCTGACTACTGATTCACAAGTTTGCGTGGAGGGTGATTCAATGGCCCATGCTGAACCTATCGACACTATACTTATGTCTCGGAGGCAACCGAAAGTGGATGTAGTTTATGTTTAAAGAAAAAATATAACACGTGCGCTTATGGCAATCGCTAACTTAAAATGCGTTTTTGTGAAAAAGTGGTTTTTCGAAGGTCCAACTTCAAAAGTGTCCCGGTAACTCGTTTTTCAACCTAGTGACTTCGTTCTGGTCTTAAAATGCCTCTGTACGTAACTCCATAGCGACAATCGAGGCCCTTTTCATCCGGACCTACACATACGTTGATTGTTGAATGTTGACATTAAATTGCTGTGAACATAAAATATTATTTAGAAAGTAAGAAACAAATATATTTATAAAGCTGAAAATGTATATAAACTGACGGAAATGTAAGACACGTGCCACCTTCGGAGCATCATTAGTCTCAGGACAGTAACTGTACCTTCTTTGATGCGGGGTTGAAGCAGAGGTTTCAGATCACGATTGCAAAAGTCCTTTTTGCAGCACTCGATGACAAAGGTGGTATTTACCGAGTCGCTCGTCATACAGAAGATCAACGGCTCAGGCTGCGACGGCGACAGCTGTTTATTCACGCACCTTCAAGTTTATTCCAAGCAGCATATTTAGAAAACAACGATTTCGCACATGGTGCAATAGAAAAATTACGAAAATATTTTTCATACTCGTCCTCATTGAGAACAATTTGTTTACATTAACTAATAATTTTTTAAAGAATTATAATTTAACATTAAAGTTTGGCAGTTCTGGTCGCTCTTCTCTGATCTCTGGTCGACACACACACACACACACACACACACACACACACACATAACAACCACCGCAGTGTGCCACTGGGAGCAACTGCTATCTATGAAAATGACACCGGCTCCCTGTAGAAATGCGGTAAATCACACCTATGGCCGCGTCTCACGACGTATATAATTTAAAAAAGGGTTAAACGACCATCGCAGTGTCCCACTGGGAGCAACTGCCATATAAAAATAACATCGGTTCCCAGTAGAACCGCGGTAAATCACATCCATGGCCACGTCTCACGAGCGTGAGATGGGTGGCCACAGGGCATCATGAAATGACAATAACAGGCCGGCGAAACCCTCGTGTGTCTTGAGGACGCGAATATATATAGTTAAAACTTTGTCATAAGAACAACCACGGAATTTCACCGGGAGCGGGTATATTTACATATTGCGGTGATACACATAGATTTTCGTAAATACTATCAGTTTTCCAGCTGCAATTACATATGCGAAATGGAAGGAAGTGAAGATACTGTGGAACGATATAATATTTCAACGCTTGAAGCTTGGGCACGAACATTCAGAAAATAGAATACAAATATTTGATTACTCTGTCAGAAATGAAAATATTCTTACTGAATGTGTTTTTCAGGAAAAAGAGTCTCTTTTTTATGCAAAGAATTGTAACAACTGCGCGGAAAGAAATTTAGGACAGTTGTTGCATTCGGTGTAGTAGGGCAACACAACCACGATTTTAACGCGACAGCAGCGCTATTTTTCGTGCAGCGGCGGCTTTAAAATGTAGTACAACGTTGCTCCATTATATGTGGAAACACTGCTGTCCCAAACGAGAGAACGTAAACGTGCTACAGTAGTCGATCCGACTTCTACATTTCTATGCTCGGAATGAAAAAGAGAAACCCTATTAAAATCGAAAGATTTCATGGAATTCGAGTCTTCCCATATAACTATAGTTACAAATAAGTAAATTTATGCGAAGTTGCGCACGTGTGTCAACCGCGTCCCTAGAAAAAAACGCAACCGTCTTACTGAGTTCTGGGTCTGTTGTTGTCCCAACAGTTTGGCGCGTCGTTCGCCCCTCTTTCGGATCGCGGCGTTCTCAAAATAAGAGAGTAGACGTCTTGAACGCAGGGCGCTCCGGCGCTCGTATGTTTAGCTCAGCAGTGGTACGTATAAGTACCGCAGTCGCCCAAAATTTCTTTCCGTGTGTTATGAGTCGAAATTGTTTGAACTTTTTTTCTTACAAAATTTAAATAATGATGCTGTAATGAAAGAAGACTTATTTCGTTTGATGAATAATTCGATGGGTGCAAATAAGACTATTCCATAATTTGGTTCTGACATGAAAAATACGTAGACGTTCATTTTTTATATTGTCCAGACAATGTAAAAAATGAACGTCTACGTCTTTTTAAAGTCAGAACCAAACTATGTACTAGTCTTATTTGCATCTATCAAATTGACGGCAATAATGAGAATTTATTTTTATGAAATACACATTCACTGAAAAAATGCTGTAGTTTTTGAAAGTATAATTAAAGCTTTTTTCTATTTCCTGAATTCCCCTGCACTTAATTAAACTAATTTAAAAATAGAATTTTATATTGCTGAAAATTAAAAAAAAAGTATATGAAGTGACTTGTGACCTTGATCAGTTCTTCGATCAATTTAAAAACTCTTGTACATGCTGCTGCGACGTTTCCTGGTTGAATCTCCCGAGTCTGCTTAATTTTCAAACAAATAAGTACAAGTTTTAGAATAACTAATATTCAAAAGTAATGTGTTCTCGACATAGTTAATTATTTTATGTTGCATGAAAAGTACCTAATGCGTACTGAATTTACAATTTCGAAACTCTGATTAATCTCTGGCCATTCAAAAAAAAGAAATAAGCCAATTTCAAATTCCCTGAAAGTTTATTTCTATAAAGTCATGAATAGATATAAATTTTAATTATTTTAAAAATAAAATATATATTAGATAAACAGAAACAAGAAAATAAACAGAGATTCTTACCATTGAATAAATTCCACTGTGATGTCGATTTCTTTCGGATAGAAAATCCTGAAAATGTACGCAGCAGCGAAGAAATATGATCAAGACTCCCTCAACAGCATCAGCGCGAAATACAGGGTCTGTTCCATAAATAGTACCGCTGACTTTGTATAGTCCAGACGGAGCAATAGAGGGAGAGTTTTACGGGCAGGATGGGTGTTTCATACGAGTGGGAACTCCAACACAAAACATCAATCATAACAGGCTGCAGGGAATACACAAGTTTATAAAATAGTCAGGTTACCGATAGGCAGGTTATAAAAAAAATAACAGGTAATCAATAAGAGGATAAATAGAGGATAGGGAATAGGGAATAGTCGCTTCACGACTCAGAGGAGGAACAACCCAGATGGGCTACCGCACCTGCTCCTCGACGCGAGAGGACAACACAGGCCAGCAACATGACTACGGGCACCCATCCATGCTGGAACAGTCGCCTCCGAGCACTTGCAGAGATAATATCGCGCGAGAAGTGAACCCTTCTGAACCCTACAGAAGGTTTACTTCTCCCGCGATATTTACTCCGCAAATGTTCGGAGGCGAATGTTCAAGCATGCATTTGGTTCCTGACATCCCCCACCACCCATCCTGTCCATAAAAAACTCCCTCTATTGCTCAGTCTGGGCTATAGAAATTCAGTCATACTACTTATGGAACAGACCCTGTATTGTACACTTTCAAAATAAAGTCTTTTAAATTGAAAAAAGCATGTATACCAAATGTTGGGCCTATAGGCAACCTCAAACTGTAATGTTTTATTTCACATACACCAGGACTCCATTATGCAACTTTCAAATATGTTTAATTGGACAAAAAATGTATGGAGCTTTAATTTCATTGCAGTTATTTCATGTGCAGAATTAAAGCAAAAACTATAATCCTTCTATAATGACTTTATAAACTACATATGAACGCAATATTTTTTCTGCTGGCACAAAAACTGCTTAGGATTAGGTTCTTAGAAGTTGTAACAAGGCAAAATTTTAACATAAAAAATTAACCTTTATTTATTTATTATTTGAAGTCGGGTACCCTCCGCTGCGTGGCACGACACTCCAGGGGCATATTTTAAGTTAGATTTAAGAATTTAGGATTAATTTTTGGTTTCGTTATTTTGTTTATTAAGACCCTTGCCTCGACCTTCAATCTACGGGGGACATCGAGGGATTTTGGAACTCTGACGTGCACCAGAGAACTGAGATTCGCTTGTTGCCGTCGTACTCCAAGAATTGAGATTCTCGTGTTGAATCTAGTTCCCGCCTTTCCGCTTGCTGTCTCCAATAGTCCCGGAACCTGGCTGGAAACCTTGGATGCCTCCAGAGCTAGGGATGACTCCGGATTATTTTCCCTAGACTTTGGGAATGAACTTACTAGCCTCGGAGCTATACCTTGGTCTGCACCGGTAATCTTTATGAGGGAAGAAGTCCTCACATCCCCTAACAGGGCCCTCGATGCTACGGCACTGGCCGAGAAACCAACCTACTCAAGACTCCCGCGATGGGATGCGAATCAGGTCTGGTTGTCCCCGATTTGTTGTCGTATGTGTACCAAATGCGGACAACTCTCGTGCCAGAGAGGACGAGAGCTTCCTCATTTACCGGAAATGCTTCGGATCTGCACTTAGATATTTTTACTTAATTACAGCCTTCAATTGAGCCGCCCCTGCACCTCTTTTCGTTTTGGCGGCACGGCAGAGAACGAGTCTAGCGGCATGGCACCAACCACACGGCAGCGCCGAGAAAGCAACCAATCAGCGCCGAACCGTGGGGACTCACCCCAAAGGCGGGCGAGACGACGCGTTCGACATCGAACAAGCCACGGTCTGAGTCGTTCCGCAGCCACGCAGCGAGAGGTCACGCCGGCTACCGGAACATTTTCGTTGTTTAAAACAGTTTGTAATAGTAGAGTCAGTTCCTTTTTGGTTTGTGAGGTAAGAGCAAATTCCTGTCGCCGGGAGGTTTGGGTACCTCGCGGATCCTCGTGTCCTTTTTTTTTTGTAATGGGGTTAAATCCTTAGTTAGATCCGTGGAGTTTTTTTTTTGGTGTGATTTCGCTTTCGTAAAATGGACACGAGGGCATCCTCGGGACTCCAAGTCAACCGGCCGACTTAAAATTCTCTCAATATGATTGACATCTTGTAGTGGAGAAATCAGTTGCTATCGGGTTTTACTTCTATTTTCTCGCGGAAAATTATGTATCACGCCTAGTCGGCTTTTCCGTGGTTTGTAGAGTTCTCACAACGCCATCTTGGCCTCGTGCCGATTATAACATGTCCGCTCCGAAAGTTCAATAATGTCACAAAATTAAATTCGGGTTTTATCTTATTTTAGTACCAAGGCTAATGATAATTTGATGGGACTGTCCCACTAATTTCATTCACTTACACCCCTGGAGTATCGGCCGGACGGCTCAGCCGCATGTAATTCATTAATTTTTGCAGTAGTAGTAGTCTCTAGCCTAATTTTTGTTTATGAAATTGTCGTCGATTATTGGGGTTGGTTCGTTACCATAAAATTCTAAAATGGCGTTTTATTCGGCTATCGCTTACAATTTTCCCTTTAGGTATTTTTCAAGCATGTCAGGCGTGGCCATGAGCTATCGACCACTGTAAAATGGCTACCGAATTCTCTTGTCTTGAACAAAGAAAATTGTAATATCTGACTGCATGGTCCCGCCTGCCTGAAATCAAATTGTCAAATCGAGTAGATTGCCTCCCCTCATTCCTTACTAAATAAAATTTGTACACGCCACTTTTTTAATTGAAATCCGTGTTTTATTTACGAGAAAGATGTTTTTCGAAAACCCTTAAAAGTTCCCCGCCCGGCTGACTCACTCCACTCTATCAACAACTTTAACCAAGGGTCTGATGCTAGCCCGGGCATAAACCTGGCCCACGCCCAGTACATTGAGTTTTGAGTGTCCGGTTGGCGCAAGTGCGACTGGCGCCCAACAATCAATTAGATTAAATTTTGTTTGCTTTGATAAATGTTAAAATAATGGGCGTGGTCCCGTACGAATAATTTTCTCAATGAAATATAGCGTTACAAAGTATATTCATCTCCTCAGAGGTACTGAATGGTTTTTCTTCTTTTTTTTAAATTAAATCATCTAATTGAACCACCTGGACTTTTTTTTACTTTTAGGTAAACCTGTGACTCTTTCTGTATAAGCGAATTGTGTACAACTTTGTAAAATGAAAACCGAAGCTATTAACACGCAAATGCCAAATAATGTCAATTCAACCTATGCAGAACTTCTGCACAGGGTCTCTGCGATTCAAATTAAAGTTTTAACTTTTTTTTTGCAACTTCCCTCGTTATATGTTGCATTAAAATCCACAACAGTACTCATTTGTGTTAAAAATTTGTATCGACATCAGTTTTCCAATTTAATAGCGGAAACTGTTCTGCTTGTCACATTCATAAACACAAGAGTATGGTTAGCTGACGCATCGAGGAGCGCTACATGTTTAACTGTCCGATCGCAAATGACGCTACTGTTACTGCACAAGCTCAAAACCTTCTACTACATTCTACCTGTCGGGAAATCTTCTACTTTTCTATCAATGTTTCCTCTTTGAAATTCTATTAAATCTGAACCCTACCAGATTATCAAATCCGATGTTCCCGCTACTTGGAAGTTTTTATCTGACTCTATCCGGCGAGAAATCTTATACTAATCTTATACTTTGTTAGTATGTGTTGCGTTTGTGTTATCTAAGCGGTGGATAAACTACCTGACTTTTACGATTCTACGAACCACTACCTGCAATTTATTTTTGAGATCCTGAGTGCAAGTAACATATGGGGTGGAATACGTCAAGTGTTCTCACCTGAAATTATTGTTTTTCATCGGGTTGAAACTTGGTTGAATTATAGTTGAAGTGGACCTACTTTAACTCACCAAACCATTGGTCCATTTACCAACCGGTTGTCAATATGCAGGGGCCCGGAGTTTTCACTTTTGCAGGTGCTTTTTCACCTTCACGTTACTGTAACTTCTTTTAGTATTATCCAACTGGACTTTTATTTAGTGTTTTGGAAAGCACTTTTCATATACTTTAAGACTATCGTAACAATTTTTTTTCATTTGGAATTTTTTTGAAAATAAAATTAATTCTTTAAGAAAGGAGTTGTATCGACCCTCAGTTAAAATGATATTTGGATGTTAATGGTGAAATTGGCTTAGTTGATTTTTTGAAAAAAAAACCACTTTAATTTTTTTTCTGTTTAAAAAAATAACTTTTTACACTCTTTAACCCTCCGTTTCGCACATGTTCCGATAATCTTCGGTTTGGCACATGTGGTCTGGCCAGACCCCTGTATATTTCCAAAGAAATGTATGGAAATACTGCGTTTTTGGAGGTGTATTGAAATGCATTTATATAGCATGCAGGTATATATTTTTGGTTTTTTCTTATTCCTAGCGGCTTTCGGATATGTTTAATTACCTATTGAGAAAAAATTAAAAAAGTTAAGGTAGAAAAACAAATTTCACATGTGAAGAAAATTGTTTTTTTTTCATTCATTTTTACACTTTATTATGACCTATATTATTCTTATAAATGGAATTTATATGGATGAGGGAGAAGTAAGGGAAGAGAGGAGAAGTAGGAGAAGTATGTGAGAAAGGAATGAGAGAAAGGAGAAGTAAGGAAAGTGAGGGAGTAGAAGGTAGAAGTGAGAGATGTGAACAATGTGAGGGGTTGAGATGTAGAGGAGGGAGAAGTAAGAGAAGTAAATGAAAGTAGAGGAACTGAGGAGAGGGAAAGTATATGAGGGAGAAGTAAAGAAATGTAGGGGAGAAGAAGAGAAGTGGGGGATATGAAGAATTTTAGGGGTTGTGATGTAGAGGAGGAAGAAGTAAGAGAAGTGAAGGGGGTGAGAAAGTGCGCGGGTAGGATGCGTGGGGAATAAATGTAGGGGAGTTGAGGAGAGGGAAAGTAGATGAGGGAAAAGTAAGGGAAGGAACGGGTGAAAAGTGGGGTTAACGAGGGGCTGGGCAGTGTGAAGGGAACTATTGACAATGAGGGTATGAGAACTGAGTGATGTGATGGCAGTTGACCAGGAGAAGTAAGGGTTTGTACTATAACATTCACATATGTGTATGCAAGATGCACACATATGTGCCAAACCGAAGTATATTCAAATGTGACGCGATCCGAGAAAAGGGACCTACTAGGCAAAAGTGAAATTATACAGGGCAAGCGATTGAAGAAATCCTGAGCTCGAGGCAGCCAAGCGGAGGAGAAGTCTCAGAGGGGAATTTAGACCCCACTTCTTACAGTTCGACCGAGTTTCCCCACTCTCCTCTTCTCTCGTTCGCGAGCCGGCAATCGAGTCCAAGTTCTCTCGTCTATTTTCCTGCGCTGCAGAATTTTCGTTGAATTTTTTGTTTACACAGAAAATAAATGATTTTTCACAATAAGTGTATTTTGACATTATTCCTTATTTTCTAAAAACTATTCGATAAAATTATAAAATCCATAAATAAATGTGTAATGATTTCATTTTTTAATTAAAAAGCTTTTTCAAAATGAAAAATAATATCCAAATACACTTGTGGTGAAAAAGACGACCGTGTAAAAAAAGAACCACTGGATACTCCCGAAAAATACAATTCCCGAATTGGAAAATTCCCGAATAGTAAAATTCTCGAATAATAAAATTACCAAATAATAAAATTCCCGAACAGTTTATAATATTACCGATTTGGAAAATTCCCGAATAATAATATTCCAGAATAATCAAATTCCCGGACAGTTTATAATATTACCGAATCTGAGAATTCCAGAATAATAAAATTTCCGAATAATAAAATTTCTGAATAATAAAATTCCCGAATTGGCAAATTCCCAAAAGTTTCTTATATTACCGAATTTTAAAATTCCCGTAAAATAAAATTCCTGACCCTGTAAATTCCCGAATTGGAAAATTCCCTGATTATAAACATTCAGAATAATCAAATTTCCGAATAATAAAATTCCCGAAAAATAAAATTAGGAATTGGAAAATTCCCGAATAATAAAATTCCCGGACAGTTTTTAATATTACCGAATTGAAAAATTTCCGAATAATAAAATTGCCGACAACTTATAATATTACCGAATTTGCAAATTCCCGAATAGTAAAATTACCGGCAGAAAATTGCCGAATTATAAAATATCCGAACTAGAAAATTCCCGAGTTTAAACAATTTAAAAAACTTCTTTCATAAATATGATTTATTTATTCAAAATACAATAATCAAATCTTTTTAGCAAAAAAAAATATTTTTATGTTTAAAGATTCTAAAATTATTGTTTAAATGTAAAATAACAATAATTGAAAAAGTATATTTCTGGATAACAATTTTCTTCAATTATTGTTATTTTTTATTCAAACAATTTTAAAAAATTTGAAAATAAAAAAAAATTCCTGATAAAAATGTTTGATTATTGTGTTTTTAATAAATAAATAATATTTAATAAAAACCTTTTTTTTCAATTTTTCAAGTTCAGTAATTTATCAAAATACAATAATAAAATATTTTTAATGTTTAAAGTTTCTAAAATTATTGTTTGAATTAAAAATAACAATAATTGGAAACAATTTTCTTCCCGAAATCATTTTTCATGTGCTTCCAAGAAAGACGAGGACGATTCCATGAAAAAAAGGCACCCCGCTGGTTTCTTACACTTGCTTTCCAGTATAAAAAACTGTCTGCAAATATCGAAATTCGCCCGAAGAGAAAAAGAATTATATACTTCTTTCAAATGGTAAATAATTACGAATAGTTCAACTAACTACCTCTAATTTAAATCACTTCATTATCTTCATTAGAACTGAAGATAGTACAGTTGTATATTTATATACAAAAAACGAAGGATTTGTTATATTCTGCACATTTTTCGACAGCAATTTGTTTAGAAATGTTTAAGGTACCACCATGAATTTTTTCAGATTTTTCCTATTATTTTTTCAATAAAAAACTATGTTCCAAAGTTCAAGGGTCTTCAAAAGCTGTCAAATTTCCCTACTTTTTAACAGATTTTCGGGTCTGTAAGCTATAAAATTTTTTTTGGCATGTTCGTTTCAGGCTCATTAACGTACAACGTTTTGACCTTTAAAATGATACTTCATTCATTGAGCTACCATTTTTCTTCACTTACTTTTTTAACGTCAAAGCCAGTGGACTCGAAATTTCTCGCCGATAGTAATTGAGGGTCTGGATCGAGAAACTCGCCCAGCGCTTGAGATCGGGTAAAAGTATTGTCCAAACGTCTGGGTGAACGGACATTTTTAAAGTCAAAAATTTAATTTTTTTAAACATGAGCTTGTAGATAGTGGCAAGACGAAACTTTTTTCTATTTTCTGTTACAAAACAGAGAAAAAGTTGGAAATCGCCTATTGTTTATTAATTTTTAATTGCAAATTGAGACAGATCGGTAAACCCGTTTTTTCAGTTTCGCGGACAAAAAGTATCAAAGGAACTTCAGAGTTGATACAAATTCCAGAAAGACATTTGTTCCATACTATTAAAGGAAGATTTGTGGCAATTTTCAGATCGATTCATTGAAAATTGGCGGAAGTAGATAAGTAAGGCCGGTTCTGGATCAATTAGTATTAGTGCGTGTCTGTGTGAGGTAAGCCTGTGTGCGTGTGTCTGTGTGAGGTTGACATCGAGACCGTTCTAGAACATTACTTGATGACGTCACAGATAATATTGCGCAATTGTGCCAGCTAAATTCATGTAACAACAGGTTCAAGGTTATTTCTTATCTGAAGAATGTCGCGTAAATATTTTCAAGGTTATATTTTGCTTTGTCCTGGCAATTTCTACTGCGTAATATAGTTATTGCAAGAAAAACAAGGATGATTTATTGCTTCCTTAGAGATAACATATTTATTTAATGCGCCAAAAGGTGCAGGTGTATAGATGAAATTTGATACCGAGGGCTATGCATGACATCCTGTTTTGTCTATAAATTTTATTTATTGCTTCCTTACAGATAACATATTCAACTGAAAAATTCCTGCCTTTATTTAGTGTGCAAATAATTCGTGAGAAACATTCTTCTGCAGTCTGGAACCTTCTAGAACTCAAAGAGGTAGATATATTACTATTAGAGAACATTCTTGATGACTGCATCAAATTATACTGCGCAATTTCTGAAAAGCATTTTTTAGTAAACAAGTTCAAGGTTATTTTCAATGACGCATCACATTTTGCGTTGCAAAAAATTATATTCCAAACGTGTCGATTATAATGTAGAACGTTCTAGAACTCAAGGATAAAAAGGAAGATAAAAAAATTAGAAATAACAAAATATTTTGAGTCAATTGAATAATAATATAGGTAAAAAAGTGTCTGAAGGATTCCTTGTGGTAGGTCATATGTTCGGGATCCTTATCGCTTTATTCTGGTATCGAGTAGCGAGCGAGGACTAGAGAGATAACGTCCAGACTTGTTTAGACGTTTTGATTTCAGAAGCATTCATGAATCGACAGTCGCAAGCTGCATACATTTCATTAGACTCTGCTTTCGTTCTCTAGAGATCAGTTCTTTTTACTGCTCGCAAAAAGTTCGCTTTCTTAGTCGACCCGCACAGTTTGATATTCATTCTTTTGCCATATGCTAGGCCCCGTCAACCTCTCGATGTGTTACATGAAATAAGATACTGCTAACAATTTCGAGACTCAATAAAGAGATAATACAGCGTGCATTTTATTTCAAGCTTTTTCACACATGCTTTAATTTATATATATTAAGAGTGCACTGTCCGACACTTATCGCTCCTTAACGACACTTGATATGAGCTCACATGCCTTTTTTATTCACAGATACATGCTCGTTTTTCAGCACCTTTTTCATCTCTTATTTAGAAAGGGCAGTTTTTGCATATTACACGTTGAAAATTTAAATTTATAAAAAAACAAGCTAAATACAAAATAAATATTTTGTAATTTTCAAGCATCCACTAAAGCTACTGTATAATCTAGTTTTTACAGAAATCGAGGAAGATTTTATTGCTTTCTGTCTAAATAATTTAATTCAAAGGTTAAAAATTTTATGCAAACGTCTTCAAGGTTATTTGTTATTTTCTGATGACGCATTACATTTTTTACTTCGCAAAACATTATCTTCCAAACGTGTCGAATATGATGTAGAACGTTTTAGAACTTTGTTCCACCATATAATGCAATACTTCAAATTATACTAGGCAATTTCTGGAAAGAATTTTTCGTAAACAACTTGAAGGTTATTTTAATGACGTATTACATTTTTGCGTTGCAAAAATTATAACCCGAACGTATGGATTATAATGTAGAACGTTCTAGAACATTAAGACAAAGAGGGAAATATATTAATAGACAAGGATAGCAAATGTGCATCTATAAAAGACGCGCTTCGCATATATTTCTCTCAGTTGTCATCCAGCATTTGAGAAATACGCAAGCATAAAAAAAGTAAAGTGAAGTGAACATTGATATAGTGATTTGAAATATTTTTTGAACTGTTTTCATACAACAGTACAGTTTTGTACACTTTAATATATACTTTTTAGACTTTTTAAAAGTTAATTCTTATTATTAACATACATTCAGTGGCATATACGACACCTGGTGTTGAAAATCGGTTAGTGCTCCTTCTTATTATTTGAAATTTACACACAGTGCCATCCGTTGGAATATTTGTGAAATTGTTTGACTATAAAAGTCACTTCATAGCGAATTTTTTTCCCAGTTGTCCTCTAACCATCCTATGAGAATAATATTCAAAAATGGAATCATTGGACTGTAAGAAGGTTGTCCAGATCTACGATGATGCATATGACATTTTGAATGAAAATGCAACAGCTTCGGAGATCTTATACTGGAAGCATCAGTGTACCCAGGATATTCGAAGGCTCAATAAAATTTTGCGTCAGGGGAACCAAAATTTATCTTTGGGCGAAAAAAATAAACTACAAGCAACTATTGGCCTACTGACATCCAAGAATAGATTATTCACAAAGCTACAGAAGAGTGGAACTGGTGTGAACGAGGGTTTGGACAGGAAAGGAGACAGGATCAGATGGCAGGATCTGGAGTCTGCATTTAAGAGTCGAGTGAGAACAGGTTTGGTTGTAAATTTAACCCACAAAGATTTAGATACTTTTCTCGAAGATTCAAAAACAATGATAACTTGTAGATTCAAAAACGCTTTGAAAAGTTTCGTTGCAGGTTTAAAAACAAATGTTATTCTAGCTGCAAAATTCAGTGCTATAGAAAACGGCCAGGAAATTGAAGAGCTTAAATTTTTTAATACTAAAAACGAACTTATTTTACAATCAACTGAAATAAATGAATGGTTTGAAAGTAAAGTCAGAGAGCAACTTTTGATTAAAGTAGAGGATTTCCAGCAAACAAAATCTGGATGGAAATTGAAAGAAATTATAAATTTAAATGTAAACATAAATAAATATGCACCTTTCACAGTAGGCTCATCAACTTTTGTGAGTTTAACTAAATTTATCAGAGACAAAAAAGCAGTCGTAAATATTGAGAACAATGACGAATACTGTTTTCTCTGGTCGGTAATGGCCGCTCTTCATCCTGCGAAAGATAATGTATCTCGCGTCACTTCCTACCCGCATTTCAATTCAGAACTCAAACATGATGGAATCAGTTTTCCCATCACTTTTGAAAATATAAAAAAATTCGAGGAAATAAATGAATTGCGCATCAATGTTTACGGTGTAGAACATGAGGAAAATAGGAAAAAAGATGAGATTGTCCCTCTGTATATAAGTAATGAGAAATCGAAATGTCCCACAATTCACTTGTTAATGCTTGAAAATACTGATTTTGATGACAGCGAAAATAATCCAGTGTATCACTTTGCGTGGATAAAAAATCTATCTCGACTCATAAGATCTTAATTTTCGAAAAACGATCATCGTGCATGGCTTTGTGATAGGTACCTGTGCCACTTTAAATTTGAAAAATCTCTAATAAAACACAGAGTTGATTGTGAACATTTAAATAACTGTAGAGTCATACTTCCAACAGAGAAGGAAGGTGGGAACATATTAAAATTTAAAAATCATAGATACAAGGAAAATGTACCATTTGCTGCATACACAGACATCGAATGTTTGCTGGAACCAGTTACAAATTCTCAAATAGATCAAGCGGCGTATCAAAAGCATATCCCCACAAGTGTTGCATATTATACAAAGTGCAGTTTCGATGATTCAACTTCAGAACCTAAAGTTTATCGGGAAAAGGACTGTATTCAATGGTTTATAAATGAATTAAAAGATTTAGCAATTAAAGTGAATTCCCGTTTTCAAAATCCAGTACCAATGGAAAAATTAACATCGAAGCAAAAACAAGATTTTCTAAATGCTAAAGTATGTCACATTTGCGAAAAAGAATTTAAGAAAGATGATGTGAAACATCTTGACCACTGTCACTTCACAGGTAAGTACCGTGGTCCAGCACACGGAAGCTGCAACATCAATTACAAAGACTCTCATGTAATTCCAGTAGTTTTCCATAATTTATCTGGCTACGACTCACACTTTTTTATCAAAGAGTTAGCCAAAAGTTTTGAGGGACATGTCTCTTTACTGCCAATCAATAAAGAAAAATATATCTCATTTACAAAAGATGTTCCAGATACTAAGGTCAAACTTAGATTTATCGATTCTTTCCGATTTATGCCAAGTAGTCTAGAGAAATTGGCCTCATATCTCAATGACAGTGAAAAAACAATTACGAGAAAATTTTGCAAAAATGACAGTGAATTCAATCTATTAACGAGAAAAGGTGTATTCCCATATGATTACATTGACAGCTGGCAAAAATTGGAAGAAGAGAGTCTACCTCCAAAAGAGGCATTCTATTCAAAATTAAACGATTGCCACATTTCCGATGAAGATTACCAACATGCGTGTA
The DNA here is from genome assembly GCA_932195095.1 of Andricus curvator. NCBI lineage: Eukaryota > Metazoa > Arthropoda > Insecta > Hymenoptera > Cynipidae > Andricus > Andricus curvator. The sequence continues at coordinate 8,943 of CAKNYM010037395.1, read as the reverse complement.
AAGTGTGGGAAACTTTTAATTTGCAAACTTTAGGGCAGTATTCAGATTTGTACCTCAAAACCGATGTACTGCTTTTAGCAGACATTTTCGAAAACTTTAGAAAAACTTGTTTTGCAACATATAAATTAGACCCTTTGCACTATTACACAGCACCGGGACTTTCTTTCGATGCAATGCTAAAATACACAGGAATTGAACTACATTTACTAACTGATGCAGAAATGTTACTATTAATTCAGAAAGCAATCAGAGGTGGTGTTTCACAATGCTCAAACAGGTTTGCAAAAGCAAACAATCGATTTATGGGAGAAGATTTTAATCCATTCGATCCCGAGTCATACATTTTTTACTTTGACATTAACAATCAGTATGGTAAAGCTATGAGTGAACATTTGCCATATCAAGATTTTGAATGGTTTGAAAATTTTGAGAATAATCCAAATTTTTTCAATGTGCCTGATGATTCACCTGAAGGTTATATTCTTGAAGTGGATCTAGAGTACCCAGAAGAGCTTCACGATTTGCACAAGGACCTTCCATCATGTCCAGAACACTTTGTGCCTCCTGGTTCAAAATGTAAGATTCCAAAGTTAGTAACCAATTTGCTACCAAAGAAAAATTATGTACTACATTACCGAAATCTAAAAATGTACTTGAAATTAGGCATGAAACTAACGAAAATTCATCGTGTGCTAAAATTCAAACAAAAGGCATGATTAAAAGACTATATCGATTTAAATACAGAACACAGAAAAAGAGCGACCAACGAATTTGAAAAGAATTTCTATAAATTAATGAACAATTCCGTCTTTGGAAAGACTATGGAAAATGTCAGGAAGCACAAAGATGTTAGGCTTGTGACAAAATGGGAGGGGAGATATGGTGCAAAAGCTCTAATTGCTAAACCAAACTTCCACAGTTGTACCATATTTGATGTGGATATGGTAATCATTGAAATGAATAAAACGAAAATTTTCTTCAATAAACCCATTTACATTGGATTCACGGTTCTTGATATATCCTAAATAATCACGTACGATTTTCATTATAACTATATTCTACCAAATTTTGGAAATTGTGCAAAATTACTATATACAGACACAGACAGTCTCATCTATCATTTCACTGTTCCCAACTTTTACGACTACATTAAACGGGATATTCATAAATTTGACACGTCAGATTATCCTACCGATAGTGTTTACGGAATTCCTCTAAAAAATAAAAAAGTATTAGGTCTCATGAAGGATGAATGCAACGGCGAAATAATGACTGAATTTGTGGGCTTGAGATCGAAATTGTATGCATATAAGGTTTTGGGTGAAGATGAAAAAAAGAGGGCTAAGGGTATCAAAGGATCAACATTAAAAACCATAACATTCGACGATTATAAGCAGACTCTCACATCTTGTCAAAATCTGATTAAAACTCAACACCTAATCCGAAGCCGAAAACACGAGGTTCACTCAATCATCCAAGATAAGATTGCTCTCAGCTGGCATGACGATAAAAGAATCCTGCTCCCTGGTACCACCGACACTCTTCCATGGGGATATAAACATACAGTCTCTGAACCCATGGAAGTCGATGCATCCAATGTATAAAGTAATGAGTAATATGTAGTATTTGTATATATATATATATATATATGTAGTATTTGTATATACCTATGTACATTGTTACTGTACGCTACGGAAAATTGTATATATGTATAGAAATAAGCACGGTGATAAAACATGATAAGTATATATATAGTATATACCATTAAACCATTTCCCTTTCAGGGTAGGCGTGACACTACCCGATTCGGGTAGTGTTTCTAGGTTTTTCTTGTAGTTATAAATAACTACAAGTGTGGGCTCACCACACGCACGATGTGCCAACAGCACTCATGTCAGTATTCTTGAATGGTCACCCATCCAAGTACTAACCGCGTCCAACGCTGCTTAACTTCAGTGATCTGACGAGAACTGGGTTTTTCAGCGTGGTATGGCCGTTGGCCATACCACGATGTGGATATATGTGATGTGGATATATGAGTGAGAGAGATAGAGATATATCGATGAGAGAGATCTAAGTATATGTACTGTATATAGCCTTTGATGTAACAGATATAGTCTACAGTGAATGGAATGAATCATCTTTATAATATGTATAAATTGTATATATGTGAATTAGAAGAAGGAGTCGAAAAAAAACTGTACAATTGTTTGTGAAATATAAGTTATTTCAAATAAAGAACAGAAAATTAATTGAATCTAAATTGGTGTCTTTTATTTAATGAAACCTGAAAAAATCGTTTTCTCAAACTGCTGTAGCTATCGGATGCAACCTGATCCAGCAGACGTAATCTCTCAATGCCGAGGACGATGCCAGCGATGTTCACTGACCTAACCATTTGCTTATCTACTATTCGCACTTATTATTATAAGGGCAAGGAACTCGGAAAAAACAACACACGTTTCTTTTTATTTTTTGCTTTTTTATTTATTTCCAAAAAAGCCAGTACATTATACTTAAAAATAAGTAGACTATAAATTAAATATGTAGAAAAATATTTTCTTATCTCTACAAATTAAAAACTAATCTAACAGAACTGTTCCAAAGACATCCAGTTTTTCAATAAAAGTACATTTTCAATTGCGCAATTAGAGTAATTTTCATACATATGATGAGTACATTTAATATCATTAATTGGAAACATCTCACGCAATCCCTGTAGCGAGGGACATTCCAAATCAAGCATATCAACAATTTCACACGATATTTCCACAAATTGTTGCAGCCAATTCTTTTTTTCCAATCCTTTCACATACATTTTTGTTACATCTTTTAAAACGCTCTCGAGTATTACAGGTACTAGAGAATAGGGCAAATCACCAGAATTCCAAAGTATTCCATGATGTTTCCGCTCTGCCCAAATGTTTATAGACTTATATTTTGGTGGAACGTTGTTCCACTTGCAGGGTGATTGAAAGAGAAAAGAATATGGCTTTTTGACTGTCTCATCATAGATTGGTAATATAGACAATTCTTTCAAGACAAATTTATTGATTGGTAACTTGAAGCCCTGCATATCCACAATGTACTGCATCTTGAATGCAACTAAACTATTTGTTCGTGCTTACAGCAGTTTTATACCAACTTTTTCACCACACCACTTATTGGCTTATACTCAACTATACGATCATGCAAAATTAAGCAATATGCTGACGTTTGAGCGGGAAAATTTTCACTAGTTTGAAATTCCAAACGAACGTCAACTGGACCGTATTTCAGTGACTCATTTTGTTTAGAACAGTCAATTACTACTAGAGGTGCATACTGTATAAATTCTCCCCTCGATAGCAATGGTTGCGGTTCTTTACCATAGTAATTAGCTTGAAAGTTTGTATACATTTCATAAAGAAGAGCGTACTGATTTCGATTAATATCAAGATTCAAATTACTATAAGGATAACACTGATCATTCAAAAGTAGTTTGACATTAGTCAGATTGCAATGATCAAAGTTGCTAGAACTTCTAATAGTATTATTTTTTTCTGTTTGTTTGAAATCCAAGTATGACAAATCTCGGTTTTTCCAATTGTGTTGAGGTTTTTACTGTCCAAACATGGTTTGAAGTAGTTGGAAGTAGAGGATATTCATACAGTTCCCAAGTTCGAAAACTTATTGGAATAGGTGGATCTTTTTCAATATATTTTAGCAACTGAAATTTTCGTGAATCTGACAGTCTAACGCTAGGCAATAACCACTCTATTTTATTAATTTCAATTTTATACTGCTCAATGGGGGCTGCTTGCAAGATGGCATTTGCATCACTTTTCAATCTTGTCAAAATAAGTTCATGCTTAGCATTGACAATGATTTTGTGATAATCTTCAGCAAAACCAAATATCATGTTAAGCGGTATGGCTACATCAAAGTAACCAGTAGCGATGGTTAGTGATTGATTATTATCATTTATTTCAAGCCAACCAGTATTCTGTATGTAACGTGATTGCCCAGGATTTAGAGATACATAATTTTTCATGAGACTAGTGAGGCCAACGTTTTTATTTCTATCAATTTCTATTGCATTGATTTCGTATCTTGCTTCTTCAAACAAATGACACATGGCATTAGAAACTAAAACTGTGTTTGTCACTGGTGCTCCATCAGTTCTTACAATTCTTCCATGTACATGAAGTGAGCTTTTGCTTGGCAGGAGACAATGGTCCTGATTTTGAACAGCAATCCGAATTTCATCACTGTTGTTGAAGGTTGATGAGGCATGAGGCTGATGTGCATGAATTTCACAGTGTGCAATTGACTCATCAAAGATGATTGGTGCTTGAATATTTAAAATTTCCCCCTCCATGACAAATTATCAAACGTTGATAAATAAATGTACAGATGCAGGTGCAAAAAAATCTTGAATCTCTTTATTCTATTCTTCTTTTGGGCTTCAGACCTTGACTTTTTAGGAAGAGGACGCTTTGAGGTGTTAACCCTTTGACTGCTCTTTGTCGACTGATTAGCTTGTGACATTGTGCTGGTTTATTATAACCAAAGCCAATCTTTTTGTTGAAAACAATACCCATTATTAGAGAGACTTGATGTGTAGTCTAATTGTTATAACTTCTCCACGAAAATTAACCAAATGTCCGTCTTGATCAACTATACTGAGCTGTATATGATCTATTGTCTGCACGGCGACTGGCAGGTAAATGACATGAGATGGTACTTCCACTATCTTATATCCAGGTGGCACTACAGGAAAAAATTCATGAATAGTATGTACTTTCTGACCATTAATGTATGCACCTGTAGTTATGCTACACTCAATACTCAAAGAATTCACTTTTATGATTGATACCGGTTGATCAGATTGATGAACTTGTTTAGCTTCTAGTCTGCGTGGAGAGAAACCCAGCAAATTGCCTATAGAATCTTTAGGCTCAAAATTTATATCGTGACTGCAATAAATTTCACTTTTTAAAGTATTATTGTTTGGTTTAACATGAATTCCAATGACCTTTTTTACTAAGGAATTCTGTAAATAGCGCTTGATGTCACTTATTTCATAACTTCCTGTAGGTATTTCAATTATTTCATTACCCACGTAAAATTTATTTTGGCCAATGTCTACATTGGGTATCGAATTGAAAGTTAGAAATTCAACCAGTCCAAGTGCGTAATTTTTATAAGGAGACAACTCAATCGGTGGAAAATAGTGAGCTTCCAGGATTGGAGAAGTTCCTGATAATGTTAGTGTCAATGAATCATCCATGATGACAGCTAGCGTTCAACTGACTTGAAATTGCAAATATCAGCACTTATAAAGATTAAACGTACTTTTAGAATTTAATTGATTGCATAGAAATTGCAAACATAAATGTCCACACACGAACGTATCGTAATTTTGATATCTCTCGTGATTATACTTTATGCTACCAACACCGAAATACTTGAAGAGATCCGAAGGTTTCGGCCACCTTCGGCCGAAGCCACCTTACCGAAGCTATCGAAATACATTATTTTATCATCAATCTTTTTATAAGCACACCAATGTGTTCCTGGTCCTTTTTTATCATCAAGATTAACAATAGCACATTCATATTTACGCGGTCCACCCTTTGGTAATCCATTTCGCATAAAAACACCTCGAAAATACGGAATCTTCAAAGATTTTGCAAATTTAAGTAAATCTGCATCAGTTAAGGCTCGATGAGGTAGCTTCACTTTGAGTTTTTTGACTTGCATTTAAGTCCTGCTCCTTGTTTATATGGCTTTAGATCAAGCCCTAATCCTTGTCTATATGGCTTCAAGTAAAGACCTTTTCCTAAAGAAATAGCTTCCATCGCTTCATTATGCCGTTTATTCTCTGAAAGTTGTTGTTTTGCCGAATTTGCATCATTCACAGCTTTAGCTATTCCTGCAGCTCCACCAGCTAGCGCCCCGGCAGCACTGAGACCCGCAAAAACGGGTATGAGAAAGGGTAAAATTCCTCCTACTTTGGCCGGTACAGGTAGAATACGAGGTTTATTCACATTTCTTCTTCCACCAGCCTTCATGACAGCTGCGCGTGCGCCTCTGAGTGCAGATTTAATGGCAGTTTGCGCATTATTACTTGAAACCAGGGACTTTTTAGCTGCAGCGACAATTTTTCTCAGTGTAGTGCTAGGTTTTTTATTCTTGAGACCCATCCCCAATTTTGACTTCATCTTCATTGCGTTTGTTATTCCCCAAGCAGCCGCCTTTTCACCTATGCCTGCGTCCTGAGCCAAGACACGTTTCCAAGCCTTCTCAGCTAGTACACTGTCAGCTGAGTTTCTGGCCTCTATATTTTCTCTATTTTGTGAGTAGGCTATATCGTGCTCTTTGCAAGCTTCGTCCAGTGGATTGATTCCTGGATCACCTCGTGCTAATCGTTTTGCTAGTTTAGTACCTGGTCCACAGTACTGGTAACCCGGCAAGTGCAACTCAAATGGTAAATTG
>CAKNYM010037392.1:0-11085 GCA_932195095.1 Andricus curvator | reverse complement strand
AGTTGAATTTTCTACCAAATTTTTGAATTTTTAAATAAAAAAAAAAAATTTCCACAAAATCATTGAATCTTCAACCAAAATAGATGAGTTTTTAAACAAGAAAAAACGAATTTTCCACAAAACAATTAGATTTTCAACTGAACACAATAGTTAATTTTCAGCAAAATAGTTAAATCTTCCACTAAAAGATATGAATTTTCCAATCAAAGAAAAATTTGTTTTTCGAAAAACAATTGGATTTTCAATCCGAAAATCGACTTTTCCACAAAATAATTAAATTTTCAACCCAAGAATAAAAATTTTTAACGAAAAAGTAAATTTTCAACAAAATACTGGCATCTTTAGCCAAACGATATGAATTTTCAAACGAAATAATTTTATACAAAACAATTGGAATTTCAATCCGAAAATAAGAATTTTCAACAAAAAAGTTAAATTCAACCAAATAGTTGCATTTTTCATTAATTTTTGATTTCTTAAACCAAAAAGTCAAATTTTCTACAAATCAGTTCAATTTTAAACTCTGAAATATAAATTTTCAACAAAAAAGTTAATTTTTGACCAAATAGTTGATATTATAACCAAAAAACGAATTTTCTACGAAATAGTAGAATCTTCAACCCAAAAAACAAATTTGCTACAAAATCATTTGATCTTTAACCAAAACAGACGAAATTAAAAAAAAAACAATTTCTTACAAAGCAATTGAATTTTTCACGTAAAAATAATAATTTGAAACAAAAAAGTTAATTTTCAACAAAATAGTGGCATCTTCAACCAAACGATATGATTTTTCAAAACGAAAGAAAAAAAGGAATTCCCTACAAAAGAATTGGATTTTTAATCCAAAAATAAGAAATTTCAACAAAAAAGTTAATTTTCAACCAAATAGTTAAATTTTTAAGCCAAAAAAGCAAAATTTTTACAAAACCGTTGAATTTGAAACCCGAAAATATGAATTTTCTACAAAATACATAAATTTGTAACCAAATATTCGAATGTTAAACAGAAAAGATAAATTTTCAACCAAAAATGTATTAGTTCAATTTGCAGTTGAAAAAAATTTATTTTTAACAACAACAAAATTTCAATAGAAACAGTTGAATTTAAAAAAAATTAAATCTTTAACAAAAAGAAATGAATTGTATACAAGGAATTTCAACTTTCAACCAAGCAGTTAAAGTTTTAATAAAAAAAAGATGAATTTTCAATGAAAAATATATTACACTCAACTCCCGATATAAGAACCCCCAGTTTACGATATTCCTAAAACTGATGACCTCCGCATTTTCGCGATTAGAGGATCCGCGGGGCAGAAAGAGAAGGTGTGCTCAGTCAAGCGTGACAAGCTAGAGGATCAAACTCGCAACGCATCAGTTGCATCAGGTTGCGTCATGCGTCCAAATCCAACATAAATACCAAATAGTTGAATTTTCTACGAAAAGTTTAGAATTTTCAACAAAACCATTGCATTTTGAAGGCAAAAATGCGAAATTGTTACAAAACAAATCAATTTTAAACCCGTATATATAAATTAATAACAAAAAAGTTAATTTGCAACCCAAAATTGAATTTAGAACTAAAAGAGAATAATTTTTAACCAAAAATAAAATATTCAAATTTGCAGCTGAAAAAGTTGAATTTTTAACACAATAATTAAATTTTTAACAAAATAATTTAATTCTTGACAGAATAATTCAATTTTCAAGAAAATACTTGAATTTTCAACTAAAATCATGAATCTTCAACAAACAAAGAAATTTAAAAAAGAAGCTAAATTTCAACTAAGTAGCTCAATTTTCAGTCAAAAAAGTTTAAACACAGTTGAATCTAAAAAATTGAATTTCTTAAAAAATAATCAAATCTTCAAAAAAAAAAAAAAGTATTTTAAGCAAGGAAGTTCAACTTTAAACCAAGCAGTTAAAGTTTTGATAAAAAAAGATGAATTTTCAATGAAAAATATATTACACTCAACTCCCGATATAAGAACCCCCAGTTTACGATATTCCTAGAACTGATGACCTCTGCAGTTTCGTGATGAGAGAATCCGCGGGGCAGAAGGAGAAGGTGTGCTCAGTCAAGCGTGACAAGCTCGAGGATCAAGCTACCAACGCATTAGTTGTATCAGGTTGCGTCATGCGTCCAAATCCAACCGAAATACCAAATAGTTGTATTTTTTACGACAATAATAGAATTTTCAAGCCCGAGGATCACACTCGCAACGCATTAGTTGCATCAGGTTGCGTCATGCGTCCAAATCCAACAGAAATACCAAATAGTTTAATTTTCTACGACAATAATAGAATTTTCAACCTGAAATATAAATTCCACCCTCCCTGTCAATACTGCCACTTATCTTGATTTTATGCTCGATCTATTCTCGATCTTGAATCCCAGTTCTCGATTTAGTTAGACGCTGACAAATGAAAAAGAATCATCGTGTAAAGTTTTTACGAGCTCGTGTATCTTTTTTTACCGGGACCGGGACTCACGGGAAAAGCTCAACGGAATATAAATTAGGCTGTGTGCATAGTATTATTCACTTGGCTGGGGTGAACGATTTACTGCTGAAAGCAGCGAGTAGAACTCGATTTTTAGTGGGATGTTCTTTTTTTGGCGGGAAGAAGGGAGGATTTAAATTTCGTCTGAAAATAAGCAAGCCGACTCGTAGGGTAAAGTGACATGATTAGTTGGGTGGTTCAGAAAAAAAATAATTTTTTTTGTCTCCCCCCCCCCCCTCTATAGTTTCTTTCCTCTGGTATAAAAATAATTGTGCAATTTTTTATAAATTAAACAAAAATGATTTGAATCGTGGTCTAAGGTCTTTATACGCTGTAAAATAAGTAAATAATATTAAAATAATATATATATATATATATATATATGTATAGACTGTACGTTGTCACCTCAAAAATATATATATACTAGACGTTGTCGCCTCATATATAACGTTGTCACCTCCGAAAACGGAGGTGACAACGTTTTGCCTATTTTTCGATGTAAATCCATTTTAGATGGACTTTCATTGCATTTGGCGAAAAAACGTTCGGAGGTGACAACGTTCATCCTTTATCAGCAGTATCGCCTACCTAGTTCGGGTATATATCACCGGCGCTAGTGTCGCCATACTAGCAGATACAAGCTGTACGTTCTCACCTCCAGCATATATAAATCCAATCACAGGTAAGAGGCACACCTTCCCACCTCCGTGATTTGGCAACACTGCATTTACTCTCAGTGAATCAGCAGGTGCCTTTCGCCGGCCGAAATTTGAAAACTGTCAAATAGTAAGATTCAATCGTGAATATAAAAGCTTGAAAATGGTTCAATTTTTATAAAAAATAGTATCCTTATGTTTTTGAGGCCGCTGAATTTAAATTTGGTATCAGAATTCCAAAATTCAAAATGGTTGATACCAAAATTTGAAAATCGTTGAATTTGTATGCAAATGAGTGTAAGTTTTTTAGGTCGCTGAGTCCGAATTTGGTATCAGACTTCAAAAATTCAAAATGGAGGATATAATATCGCAAATGAAAATTCTTTTAAATGGTTGAAATTTTATGAAAATTAGTATTGATACGTTTTTAGGGTGGCTGAAGAGAAATTTCGCTCTAAAATTTCCAAATTTTAAAATTCTAGAGATTTTTTGGTGCCGCTGAATACAAATGTGAAAGTAAATTTTTTTTAAACTGTTTTTTTTAATCAATCTGTTTCACTTGAAATTTTAAGTTCTTTTTTTCTTGTTGAGAATTAATTTTCTTGACTGAAAATGTTACTGCTTGGATAAAAATGATTCCGTTTTGGTTGAGGATTCAGCTGTTATGTTCAAAATTGGTCGTTTTTTAGTTTAATTCAACTATTTTTGTCTTCGAATTAAAATCTCTTTTGGTTGAAATACTACCTATCCAACATATGTCAACAGCATATTGCATTAGGAATACATTTTTTGCAGAAAAATCAACTACTTGGTTTAAAGTTGAACTACATTGTAAATAATGAATTTTTTGGTTGAACATACATGTTTTTAAATTGAAATTCACTTAGTTGGTCGTAAATGAACACTTATGTAAAGAATTCGTCTTTTCGGCTTTTTTTGTAGAAATGTGTGCTAACAGCTTGAGAATTTATTTTTTGTTGAAAAATTCATGTTTTTGATTGATAATTGAACTATTAATTTGAAAATGTGACTATTTTGTTAGAATTCCGTTTATTGCATTTGGAAAATTCAAATATTTTGTCATAAATGTACTGTTTTGTTAAAAATTAATAATTTTGGTTTATGCTTAAACTATTCATTTGAAAATGTAACTATTTGGTTGAAAATCCTTTTTTTTCAAATAATTTTTTTAACTGAAAATTTAGTTATTTCACGTTTGTTTCAATATGTATCCCTCAAAAGTTTATGATTCAACTTTTTGGTCGAGAATTAATTTTTTTGGAAAATTCTTCTCTTTGTCATATGTAACATTATTCGCATTTGTTAAAAAATCATCATTTTGTTTGAGGATGCAACTATTTTGTCAAGAATTTGTAATTTTCCATCGGAGTTAACTGGTTGATAATTTGCTTTTTCCGTTCAAAATATGTTTCTTCAACTGAAAATATAATTATTCCATTTTTGGTTGAGAATATATCTTTTTTAGGTAAAAATTCAATCAGTTGGTCATGAATTAACTTTTTCGTTGAGAATTAACATTTTTCGTTCAAAATTCAACTACTTCTTTCAAAATATCTATTTTTTTAGAAATTCTTTTGTTTTTGTGGAAGAATACATTTTTTATCTAAAAAGTTTCACTCCACTTTCGGTTGAAAATGTATCGCTTATAAGTTAAAAATTCAACTATTTCGTCGAAAATGAACTTTTTTCTTAAAATTCCATATTTTTAATTGAACATTAAACGATTTATTTCATGACGTAACTATTTGGTTGACAATTAATTTTTCTTTTAATTATTTTTTTATTTGCAATATTTATTATTCCACTTTTGGTTGGAAATTTATCTCTTTATCAGTTAAAAATTCTGCTATCTGGTCGTTAATTAACTTTTATGTTGAGAAATCATATTTTTTGCTGAAAATTAAACTTTTTTCGCAAATGTAAGTATTTTGTTGGAAATTCTTTTTTACTTTTGTCAAAAAACCGTCATTTGATATTGGATGCAACTGGTTGATAATTCTTCTTTTTTTTTTTAAATTAATTTTCTTGAATTAAAATTTCAACTATTTGTAGTAAATTGATTTGTTTTTCAATTTCAATCTTCAAAATTCATTTCCTATGGAAGAAAAGTAATTTTACATGGTTGAAAATTCATCTTTTTTGGCTAAAAATAATCTTGTTGGTTCAAAGTTCGTCCTTTTGGCATGAAAATTCAACTCTTTGGCTTAAAATGCAACTACTCAATTTTTTTGACGATAATGTTGGCACTTAATGTATCGATGAGGATTAACGTTTCATTTTTTTATCTGAACTTGCTCCTTTTGGTGAAAAATATGAGCATAATTTTCCTTTTAGAATTCGCATTGAAAATATTAATACATTAGCAATTATTTTAAAAAACTAAGAGTCGTATCGGGAAATAAAAAACACCTCTAGATTCGTCTCCGAAATATCTAGATGCCGTAGTTTTTCGTTCTTTGTTTAAACAATTTTCAAACAATCACATTATTTTTCATAGTTCTGCAATTGTTATAAACTAAGTAATTGTCGGAAATGAAAATGGAAATGAAAATGAAAATTTTCGAAAATATCTCGATGCGACTTTTTTTTCTAAGCATTGGTTGAACAATGAGGTCATGTTTTGCTTAGCGTATATTTGCTGTGTGCCTGTAGATATGTATTTGAAACATGCAGGCTTTTTCATTTCGGATTAAATTATTTTTAATTCGGAATAAAAATAAGAGGTCGTTCAAGTATTACTCCGTTTTGAAATTCTTCAAAGTGAAAACGTACGCTCATAAATAAAGACCTGAAATGACATTTTTTTCAAAGTATATGCTTTCAAAATATATTTTATTATAATTATTTTTTCTTAAAATTGTTCACCAAATTCTATTTGACAAATTCATACTTTTGAAGTTGATAAATTTTTTGCACGGTAGAGGTTTTTGTTGGGGCTTTATTTTTTGAAATATTTCTCTCCATAATCAATTTGAGAATGTATTAAAAATAGAACAAATTATGAATCGAGGCCTTTAAAATCAGAATAACTGGACAATCGTCCAACATCTGGAATGACAATGAAGTTGAATAAACAAACAAAAATACGTTTATAAGAACCTAGTAATATAAGAAGACTATGAATTTTTATAATGATTTTGTTATTTAAATTGATTTTATGGGTCTTCAAAGTTGAAAAGCTTCGAATTTTAGAGTAATAAATTAGATCGAAAATTTCCTAACTGAAACCCAAACTGACAAGAGATTAATTTTATTGTTCGAGAACTCCGGAATTATATTAGTGTAGTAGCACTATTTATAATGTCCAGTTTCAATAGCTCAGGTACACCCACCTCATCACCTAGTCTACACCCCACCGGTTGCTCTTCTGAGCTCTCTTTCGCCGACCCTTACCTGCAGGGAGTCCTTTGTACTAATGAGGAGTGAAATACGTAACATGATTTTTTTTAATTTTACAATTAATAATTTAATAATATTATATTAGGAATCTATGTTTCTCGGCGATTCCAACGATATGTCACTTATGGTAAATAGTCAAAAATTAGAATCTTTCCAATCCACCCCGTGTTGGAGCAACCTTCATCGAAATCAAATTTAGGACGTCCGAAAAATATTTTAATTATCACTTTTCTTCAACTTATTTGTCACATGAATATATGAAATCATTTTACTTTTATTTCGAAATGTAATTTCAAACACTCAAAAGTAAGAAAAATGTGAGATTTTACACAAGTTTCAAGTCCATATCTGTGGCAAACTTCAATGTCGTGAAAAGTAGACTAGTGGAAATAGCTAATCAATTAACAAAAATTCCGAAGGTCTTCAGAAAAATTGTATGTTTTTTTTCATATGTTGAACATAAAATAAAATTTTGCATAACGTCATCGGGTCGGCAATTTGTTTAAAACAATTAAATTGCAAAACTTTCCCCTCATTGTTCCACGAAAATTCAAAACATTTTGCAAACTTGAGTGAGTAATTATACTCAAGTCTCTATCCTGTATCAAATTTGCAAAACGTTCATGATGCGGCCACGTTATTAATTATAAACAAATTAATATTTTGTTAATCTCTCCTGAGCAAAAATACCAAAGATTTTTCAAAATGTTGTTTCTGCTTTTATCCGTTGAGAAAATACTATTGTACGATTTGCAAAACTAAATACATTTCGCAAATTATCGTTTTTCAAGTTGTTACATTTTTTGCCATTCGACTCCTAAAATTTCAGCGGAAATTCCGAATGTTGCGTTTTGAGGTACCAATTGTTAGAGAGGTTGGGATCTGAAAATTATGAAATTTGAAAAACGTTGCTCGGCCGGCAATAGTGATTCATTCGAGCGACACGATCCGAGAAACGACCAAAAATATTTTTGTTCATCGCCTTGACAATCGAGCTGTCATCTCATATCGTCTCGTTAAAACGAACTTCTTGTCAAATCGATCGATCTGACCGAACAACCGAGAAGCTCGTTTCCAAAATTGTTAATATTGCTATATTTAAATGAATATAAATAGAAAAGGAGTTGATGGACGTAAAAAAGGCCTTTTCTCAAGGTTAAAGCTAACTTTTACCTTCATACCTGAGCGACATTAAAAAAATATAAAATTTTGTTTCATAAAATACATCAGACTAATGGACTAGAGAAACTTCATCAAATTTTTCTTTAAATTAAGAAAATCTAAAAAGTCTTTGAAGTTTCGTAGTTTTTAGAATTTATATTTTCTATGAAAAAAAGTTTATTCCGAACATATTTTCATACTGAGGTCCAACTATCTACAGTGAAAGATATCTTTGAAACATTTTTTGTAGCGTTTTGATTACGGCTTCTTGCATATCCTTGGAAGTTGAGGAAATCATTGATCTCATGGCATTGTGAAGTGAAGTCACGAAATCGGTTTAAGACAAAATATGTTCTTTTTTTATGTTGTTTTTAAGGAATTTTAGTTGACTCATATTTTGCTATTTGAACAAAAAAATGTTTTGACTAAGTTATGAGTATTACAAATTTTTAAGGTGGTAATGTATTTTACAAAAAAAAAATCGTTGCCGTTTTTCTGAAACTCTTCAACCTTCATTTTCTCAACAAGGCCACCTTTTTATTTTTTCTTGATTTTCTTTCTAAGTTGGTATTAATAGGGTACATTTATCGAAAAAATCATTTATCTCGTGCCTACATCTTAAAGAAGAGAAAATTGAGTTTATTTCAATAGAAAATAAGAATTCGTATTTTTTCAATAACGAAACGATATTTGAAAAAGTGAAGTTCTTCCACTTGAAAATTGTAAAAAAAAGTTTGCAAACACTTTTCTTCTCTGGCCTCTTTTTCTGGAAATTTTCGCTAAAAATGCAATAAATTCGGTTACAACTGTCTTTTTCTTGTAACAATGCAATTTTTTAATACTTCGTAAACAAAATTTTTTCAACTTATAGATTTACACATTACATTTTTTTAGAAAATATTACAAAATATAATGTTTTAATTGCTCCAATTGAATTTAATTTAAAAAAAAAACAATTGTAGCCCATTGGATTAAAATAATATTATATCAACATGACCAGTGAGAATTTTTTAATTGTTTTAATGTCATTCAATTAAGAAAAATACGACTAAAGCCGATTTGAATAATAATAACTTGAGCGAACATTTTGAAAAAGAGGCAAGATGAAGAAAAGGTCTAAGAAACTATTTTTCCTAATTTTTCAAGTGGCACAACTAAATATTATGTTTCGAAACGATTTTGTGACTTCAGCATGCACGCTTTACAGCCTTTCCGATTTAGAATGTATTCGGTCTAAATGCTACTTTATTTTGTTGTTAAATTTATAAAAAGTAACATTTTTCATCTTGAGAGACTGAATTTCCTTTTTGCTTCCTCGTAGAGGAAGCTTTGTAATGGTAACATTTTCCAAAATTTTTAAATTAATTCTATTTAAGCCTCCCTAATTTATTTATCTAATACAATGTTCTAAGCAATTGTCCGGATGTGTGTGTGTGGATGTCACGCTTTTTTGTGAACACGATAACTAGAAAACGGTTGCAGATAATTCGATGAAATATGGAGGGCTTATTTTCCTCACTAATATCTTGAAACTGACCAAAGGATTTTTAAAAATATATATTGCATTCTTTTTAGCATTCAATAATATGTTAAAAATCGGATTTTCATAGTAAATAGTATATTGTGCTACAAGTTGAAAAAGCGAGAGATTTAAAACGAGTGTGAAGTTAGCTACCCGAGCGGAGCGAGGGTGGCTATCACACGAGTTTTAAATCGTCGCTTTTTCAATGTGTGGGACACGATAGTTTTTCTATAATTTGTTAAAAAGTGCTAGCTTTTGTTTACCTGTTTTTTGTGTAAAAAGAAGGCGATTTTTTGTCGATTGACGCAACAATGACAATGGCAATTATCAAAACCATGGCCATAATATGTCAGTAATAATAAGCTGGTTCTCACAATTGAATAGTTGGCCCATAAAGTTGAGGGCTTCAAAACTTCCGATTTTTCGTGAAAAAAACCAAGCACAGTATTTTCGGAGAAACTGACGGTGTTTTTTTGCTTTTGCCAAGTGACAAAAGTACATACAAAATACACAACTCGAGACTTTTCAGGAAATTGCTTTTAGGTTAGGGACGACAGTCGGAAAATAGAATGAAGTTGGCTGCGCACGATTCACGAGTCCACCCGAGGCAGCACGAACCCACCCGAAATAACATTTACTTTTTCCACTGTGCCTCACTTTTATCACTGTCCATTTACTTTTTCCACTGCATCTGTCCACTTTTGTCACTGTTGCCCGGAAAGGTCGGCACTGCGCATGCGCCACGTCATCGAGCAAAAATCGGTAACTTTTTACACCAAAAACAGGTGGAAAAAACTGGCACTTTTTCGCGAATTATAGAAAAACTTTCTTTATTCGCATCATTCAAAGCTGATGCAAGAATATAAAAGATTCCTTGGTTCGAGACGAATCAATTGACATATTAAATTAATAAATTTCATCAAAGAGTAGGGAAGTTATGGTTATCTATACCTATATTTTGAAAATCGGTTTTTTATAGTTGAACTTTTTTCATTCACATAATTCAAAGTTGATTCAAGAACAGAAAATATGTGTTGATTCGAGACGAATCGATTGACCTATAATATTAATACATTTCATTGAAGAGTAAGGAAACTATGGTAATGCATAATATTTGAAAATACGGTTTTTTTAAGTAAATCTTTTTTCTTCAACATAATTCAAAGTTGATGCAACAATATGAAAGATTCCTTGGTTTGAGACGAATCGATTGACCTTCCATATCAATACATTTCATTGAAGAGTAGGGAAGTTATAGTAATTTATATATTTTTCAAATCATTCTTTATAGTAAAAGTTTTCTCATTCTCGTAATTTAAAGTTGATGTGTGAATAGAAAAGTTGTGTTGATTCAAGACGAATCGATTGACTTATAACATTGATACATTTTATTGAAGAGTAAGGAAGTTATGGTAATGCATAATATTTGAAAGCACGGCTTTTCATAGTAAAACTTTTTTCAATAACATAATTCAAAATTAATGCAAGAACGGAGAATATTCCTTGATTCGAAGCGCATCGATTGATCTGTAATAATAATACACTTTATTGAAGATTTGTCAAGTTATGCTCATTTATAATATCTGAATCATCAGTTTTAAACAGACAAACTTTTTTCATCGACATAATTCAAAGTTGACGCAGGAATAGAAAAGACTTTTTGATCATAAATTCTCAAATAGAGTAATTCTGGCCATTTTTGTAAGGAAATCATAAAGCTGGGAAAGGGATAGGGCGCGACGGAACTTTTCCTTTCCCTTTTCCAGCTCGAAAAATTATTATTTCAAATACAAGATTTGATTTGTCTGATTTGTCTTTGTATGTA
>CAKNYM010037391.1:3675-18498 GCA_932195095.1 Andricus curvator | reverse complement strand
TCGAGCGCGAAGCGCGAGATCCAACAGGTGCGCGCCCTAGGCGCGCTATGAGAATGTGCCCGCGAAGCGGGCGGATTTTTTGCATCACACTTCTGCCTCTATCTCTTGCACTACTAAATGCTTCGGAATACCTCTGTGGCGGTACTAATCAGCGCGAGCAGAAGGTCACTCATGTATTTTATATGGATGACTTGAAGATATATGCCTCTGGTAAAAGCAAACTTCAAACTGCTATAAATATCGTCAAGAACTACACAGGATTGACTGGGATGGACTTTGGTTTGGACAAGTGTGCCAAAATAAATCTGAAGAAAGGAAAGATTACTTGCGTTCCCAAGAACCCTGAGCTTGTGGATATAAGTGTTATCAGACATCTTAATACTGGAGACACCTATACATCCCTGGGCGTGCCTCAAAGCCGCATTCAGGACGTAACATCAGTGAAGGAGTCGCTCCTAAGCAGGTACAAGCATCTTCTTCGACAGATTTGGCCTTCGACTCTGTTGGCGTTGAACAAGGCATCTGAAACTAACATGCTTGCCGTCCCGGTTCTACTCTACTCGTTTGGGGTGGTTCAATGGACGAAAAATGAACTTACGGCCCTTGATATCACCACACGTAAGATCATGCATATGCGTAAAAGCTTGCATATCAATTCATCAGTTCCGCGATTACACATTTCACGCCTCCAAGGCGGACGCAGACTTCTGAAACTCTAGTTTTTTTTATAACCGAATTGTTCTAAGTTCAGTTTACATCGTTGCGAATGGCTGAGATCCTCTTCTGAAAATGGCCAGGAACCACGAAATGATTGGCAAAAGAGCGTTCCTTTACAAAGCCGCGGAGCAAGTGGCCGAGACCCTTGGCCTGAATTTTAGCACCAGAAGTAAGGAAAGTGCATTACTCCATTTAGATGCTTCACTTCTAAAAGCCGAAGTAGAGAAAGCAGGGCTTAGCAAATTTCACCAACAGCTACAATAAAATAAATCAACAATAAAATCCACGGGAATTTTCACAGAAATGTAGAAAAACAGTCCTTGTCGAAGGATCAAACTTTTGCTTTCCTCAGATCATCAGGGCTTGATTCAGGTTCAGAGAGTTTTATGTTCGCATGCCAGGACGTTGTATTTTCCACCTTAGCATACCGTGAGCGCATTTTATGTCAAGAAGTTCCCAGTGATAGGTGCAGAGCGTGTCATGCACACGCTGAGTACCTAGAACACATACTATCAGGGTGTCCGACCCACGCGGGAACGACGTATATCTATAGACATAATGCGGCCCTAAGAGTGCTTTATTACCATCTTTGTCGCTCTTACGGTGTTGGCCGCGACCCTGCCCTGCCGAACGCTCCAAGGGAGATAGAGTCGATTGTCCGAAACGAGAAGTGCCAAATTTTCTGGAACTACGATTTTCGGGCAGCAGTCTCCGTTGCGCACTCGAGGCTTGACATTGTTCTCCAAGACTTCGAGAAACGAACTATATTCGTGATCGAATTCTCGACTGCGTCCGAATACAACATCACTGCAAAGGAGAAAGAAAAAGAGGAGAGGTATCAAGACCTTAAAAGAGAGCTGCAACGACTGTACCCAACATATTCGGTACAACTAATTGTCCTTATGATAGGTGCTTGCATCGTGCCCTGTGACCACCCATCTCACGGTTGTGAGACGTGGCCATAAGTGTGATTTACTGCGGTTCTACTGGGAACCGGTGTTATTTTTTAGATGGCAGTTGCTCTCAGTGGAACCCTGTGGTGGTTGTTTAACCCTTTTTTTAAATAATATATTTTCATATATATGCATTAAGACCTCCTAAAACGATATTCACCCATTAAGGAACAAACTTCTTATTAGAATTAATGCAACAATTTGAAGATGCAGCGAATATTAAGCATATAAAAACGTTTTTTCACCCACAGGCAAACGATAACATAGAAGGAATGCATTCAACTTTTAAAAATCTCATTAAAACATCAATGGCAGATAATAGTACGGGTTTCTCACCTTTCGAGATGACCTTTGGAAGAGATCCTAATATCACATCAGCAATACCAAGATCACCAACCCTTACTTATGCTGATTTAATAAAGAAATGGAAAATCTAACACGATAACGCCTTTAAGAAAGCTAAAGAAATAATAGAAGTTGAACAAGATAAGACCAATAAACGTGTAGATGAAAATATAGTGAAAGTTTACAAAATAGGACATCATGTCAAATGGAAAAATAATATAAAACAAAGTAAGTTAGGACCAAGCTGGAAAGATCCAAAAATAGTTACAGGAATTACAATGAATAATAATTTAAACATTATTTGGAGGCAAAAGTCTTCAACTTCATATTGATGAAGTGATGACATTTTATATTTCATGAAAATAATTATTCTGTTACTACGGATGTTGATAAAGACGACACCAGCAAACAACATCCTTAAAGAAAATGAAAAGATCTACATGGGGGAAATCAGTAAAGCTTATATGTGAACATAGTATGAAATTTTTCGTGAATTCTCGTATATCCGGTAACTTGCCGGTGAGTTTCTTTGTTACCTTCTCCAATTTTATGTTATCGAGATTTTTCGAACTGTAGTCGAAACTTGCTCTCTTTTTGTAGCGGTCGCTGATGTACTAAGTCGGTCCTATTGTCGCGGATTGTGCATTAATTTTGAAACGTGGTTGCAACTTCATTCTCTCCTCGAGGAACTGACACCGAGCAAAACTGAGGATCATCCTGAGGAAGACGAGCCCAATTTGATTCCTAATGTCCAACAAATGCGCCCTGTTTTAAATACGCTCTTAATGACTTCTCATATAGCAGCGGTATATTTCACAATGAAACCAACTGAACAAACTTTCTCACAATAACAGATTTAAAATGTGTTTTTCTCAAAATTTCAAAAAAATTGTAGGTGGTGAACTGCCCCAAAATTATTTTCGATTACACAAAAAATTGGCAAACAGGAGTAAATTCAGGTCAAACAATTTGGAAAAAATATGTGTTGCTCCCGAAAATTGAATAAAGTTTATGTGTTTGTGCATTTTAACGAAAAATTATTTTATAGGAGGTAATCACTATTAAGTACATTTTATTATGTTTCTATAAAATAAAGTTGCTTTTTCGAACGAAAACAGTTAGAAAAGTGTTTTTTATAGTGAGACATGAAAGATGTGATTTTCTCAAATGTTTCGAATAATTTTTAGGAGGGCGTTCGACCCCAACATTATTTTTGATTACACAAAATCACCATAAGTGCAGTTCACTTTTTGCATCTTTCCATAAAATTAAGGAACTTCTATTACATAATTTTAATTTGTCATATGTAGGCCTTAAATTGGGAAGCATTTATTTCAAATGTGATTTGAGTGTACGTATATTTAAAATGCATTGTACTATAAAATATTTTAACACAAGGAGTTTTTGCACCACGAACACCTAATAACTGCTGCATTTCCACATGCTTGAACTTCACAAAAGACAAGTAACATCAGAACGACAATTAAGGCGATAGGCAGGACAAATAAATAATGAAGGTAGGGTAAGGAGGGGCAGCGCCGACCAGTTAATAGTCAATGATTTTTTTAAAGTTAATAAGATGTGGAATTGATCCACTTTTTTTCATTTCGAGTCCTACATTATTTCCATACCTGAGGGCAAAGCCAACAGCAGCTTTTTATGAAAATCAAAACATCTGAAGATGACAAAACATGATGGTTCGCGTCTGTGGTATTTTATATGCTGGAAAAATTACCTTAAAACATTTCCATCAAGAAGAATAAGTTATTTTTAATGAAAATAGTGATAGCTGTGATATAACCTCTTATGCGTTGACATTGCACTAGAGACGAACTACGCGCAAAGGTTTCTACCATACCAATACAAAACACCCGCTCTACCGACCGCATTTAAAATAATAATATTCAATAGTTTCTTGCATGTTGCCCAGAAGATAAGTGTCTGTTCTACATTACCAATCACTTATCCACAAAACTTATGATACGTTTATAACCTAAGCACGTGTCAACTATTATTTTCGTCGGGCTTGCCCCAATGGTGAGGCCTCAATTATTTACGATATTTAATATACTTTGGACCGGAATTACGTCAATTATTATAATGGCATAATGTGATATTGTTTTATCTGTCAAAATATCAAATTTTCATACTGTAAGTATTGCCATTCTACTCGGTGGGTTTCCTATCACCACTACGTAGCGCGTCCTCAGGTTGCGGATAGAGGAACGGCCCGTAAGGCTGAACAGCCCCCAAGGTTAACTGCGAATACAAGAATAAGCAGTCGCGGACAGCCGATAGGAGCCAGTCGTGGGTGTGGTGAATCCAGCACTGGTAAAAAATAGGTACACGACAACCATGGCTTGGGGGGACCCACCCATTCGCGTTCATACACAATGGGTGGGTTCTGGCAAGCCAGGGTGCAGCGTGTACCCACCTAGAAACTCTACCCGAACCAAAACTAAAAATCTTGTAAGGGAAAAATCCTGCTGCCCATTGGACCCTGCAGCGATGACACTGCCCGCAAGTAATGTGTGCAATGATTCGCCTGCATAGGGCCAAAGGGGTATTGATACCAGTAGGCGCGCTGCCTTGCAGGGGGACGTTAGGGTACGAGGATGAAACTGTAATGTGTCTGACGACAAGTTGACATGGTCCTTGTCAGAGTCGGAAAGCTCCCATACTTAGACCTATGGAGGTATGGGGGTTATCACTCCTGGGACAGTGGACTCACCTACGATCGGAATAGGATCCTAACGTGCGGATTATCTTGAAACTACAATGGATAACTTGCAAAAACAACAAACTACAGTTAAAGATCTAAGGGTGGGAACTCTAAACGCGCGTAGTCTAAAAACTGGCCGATTTAGCGAACTTATTAAGATAGCAATTGAATACAAAACTGACTTAATAGCACTTCAAGAAACCTGCTGGTCGGGCGATTTCGCGTCAATTTCTAGGGATAACTATACTTTGCACTGGGGAGGAGCTAAGGGGCAAAGACTGGGGACTGCTTTTCTTATTAATAAACGAATTTCGCAAGCACTTATCGACATGCAATTCATTAACGACCGGTTATCATACATTGTACTAAAGGGTAATTTCAGCAAACACGTATTAATCAATGTGCACTGCCCCACCGAGGACAAAGACGAAGACACTAAAGATCTTTTTTATGAAACAATCGAGCAGGTTTTTGACAAGTTCTCAACGTTTGACGCAAAAATAGTATTGGGGGATTTCAACGCGAAAATTGGAAAAGAACCAATGTATAGGCCTACAATAGGATCAGAAAGTTTGCATGACGTCAGTAATGATAATGGAACCAGAGTAATAAACTTTGCAGCTTCAAAGAGCCTCGTTGTCAAAAGCACATATTTCAAGCATAAAAATATACATAAGGCCACCTGGACATCATCAGATGGTAATACTCACAATCAGATTGATCACGTCCTAATTGACAGAAGACGTCATACAAACATTCTCGATATAAGATCGTATAGGGGAGCGGATTTAAATTCAGACCATTTTCTCGTGATAGTAAAACTAAGATCTAGGCTAGCGTTAAGCAAGAAAACCAGCCGCACAGAGCCAACAGTTCGTTTCAATATAGATAAGTTCAAAACAGCAACAGAAACATTAAATTACCAAGTTGAGATTTCTAATAGTTTCGACGCTCTCCAAGAACAGAGAGACGATAACAATAATCACGAGGAGGACCCGGAAACCCTGTGGAGCAATACGAAAAAGGCGATAAAGGCAGCCGCGAAACTTACGATAGGTTTTAAGAAAGTAACCAAAAGCAAACCATGGTTTGACGAAGAGTGCAAACTCTGGTTTGAGAAACGTCGGAAGGTAGTTTACAAAATAAGTGCGATCAAACACATAACAAATATCTCGAGATTAGCAAAAGTACAAATAGGCTCTATAGAGCCAAGAAAAGGGACTGGGAAAAGAATAAAATACTAGCAATAGAAGCGCATAATAAACAAAATAATACGCGTGAGATGTACAGGGGAATCAATTTTATAAAGAAAGGCTTTCAAAGTAGAACGGAAGTAATGAGGGACGAAAATGGCAATCTAGTAGCCGATGCGACAGAGAGACTGAATTTATGGAAAGATTATTTCGATAAACTATTAAATGTACGCGAAGCCCCCGTTGAAGGTAATCTCGGCGAAATCCACACTGCAGATCTATCAATTAACGATCCTACTGGTATAGAAATAGAAATGGCCATAAAGAAGTTGAAAAATAACAAAGCCGCGGGCATCGATGACCTACCGTCAGAACTGATAAAAAATGGAGGCCCTTGCCTCACAAGGCAAATTTGTAAATTGATACGCGCAGTTTGGAAAACAGAACGCATGCCGGAAGAATGGAATACCTCTATGATTATTCCCATCTTTAAAAAAGGCGATAAAACTAACTGTAACAACTATCGGGGAATTTCACTTGTGCCTTCGTGCTACAAGATCCTGTCTAATGTTATCCTAAGTAGACTAACTCCTTTTGCCGAGGAAATCATTGGGGATTACCAGTGTGGATTCCGCCGAAACCGATCTACAAGCGATCAAATGTTTACAATTAGACAACTGTTAGAAAAGAAATGGGAATTTAATGAAGCAGTACATCAGCTATTTATCGATTTTAAAAAAGCTTACGACTCTATTATACGCGCGCGAATGTACTGGATCCTAGAGTTCTTGGGTGTGCCAAGAAAATTGGTTAGACTTATCGAAATTTGCTTAAGCGGCAGTAAGGGTAGAATACGCGTAAACGGTAGTTTATCTGAAGAGTTTTCGATCCGCGATGGCCTGAAACAGGGCGATGCACTTTCGTGCGTCCTTTTTAACTTAGTTTTAGAATACGTGGTTAGGCAAGTGCAGGCGAATCCGACCGGTGCTACCCTCAATGGGGTAATACAAATTCTTGGATATGCGGATGATCTTATTTATTCTGGCTATTAATTTTACCATACCGATAATTTTGCCCACAGAACATTTTCCAAGTTGGTTGAAGAAAGATTTTTTCCCGAACGTAGGACCGACAAGTTTGTTACTCATAGACTCTTGGACTGGACACTGTCCAGAAGTTGTACGGCAAGCAACATCTAATGCAAAGGCATTATTCCCATTATTGAACCAAAAGGCACGACCGGAAAAGCTCAGCCCCTTGACGTCTACGGATTTCGTATTTCGAAGAATGACGTGCGACATTTTTCTGATTCTGTTATACTTTTTGACTATGAAATTTACTACTGTTTGGAAATTTTTGTTTATTTTTTCGAGTACTACAACATATGTCAGAATGAAGAAAATCGGAGGCGGACACCTACCTAGGTTTCCTTGTCAGTTACTCCCTGGAATTGTCGCAACCCTAGTTTTTTTAGATTCACCAATTATTTCCCGAATATTATAACATTCTAAAATTATTCTTTCCCTCGCTGCGTGAACCCCTGAATGGAAATTTGTATTACTGCCATAGTAAACAACGTCATTTTTACATCAAATTCAAAATCGAAATCTAGAAAAAACAACTAGATACGAAATTTCATGAAATTGTAACCAACATTTGTAATCATCAACATCCATAATGTATTCTCAACATAAAACTTTTTAATTTTGATTTCCGAATTATAATCAGAAACTACAACAAACCCTAAATTCCTCCTTTAACAATAATTTTGCATAAAACTGCTATTTCGCATTTCTTTATATTTTCCGGGCCCAATACAAGGAGACTGGTATAGTAAAAATTAAACTTGAATGTATAGCAATTACTTCCTAAAGATTCCCTAATAGGCGACTAAACTTCAATTTATAAAAAGGTAATAACAAGTATTTATTTGTTCTATTTTTTCGAACACGGAGCTATTCACATTAAAAAGCTATTTTTAATTTTAAAAGTCGGGTGTACGGGTTAATGTTGACCAGTTTGAACAAATTGGAGAGGGTGGTCGATTACCAAAAATCAAAACTTGAATTTTTACAGGTATAAATTTGAACCACCCTAGTGTTCGAACTTTAAAAACTTTTAATTTGCAGCAGGCAAAGAGAAGTTAATCACCAAACGGAAAGATAACAGCGCAGTGAGAAAACATTGAAACCAAATGGGTCCCCTCGCTTACAGAAGATAGAAGAATTGTATTTCCAAAAACTTGCAGAAGGTTAAAGACATCGCAGGACAAAAGTCACGAGCCTCAGAAAGTGGATATACGTATACAAATTATAAGTATGGTCACCCTAATTCAACTTACCAACAAAATCCAGATGAACCGAAAATGTAAGAATTATAATGTAGCCGGCGATCTTCATTTTTCCTCTTGGTATTAGACAGATTTCCTGAATGATGACTGAGAATTTTGGAATATTTATACTGCTATATACACTGACCTTCATCGGATAACTATGAGCCTATTCACGTGTAGAAATTCTTCCCACGGTAGCCGAAACAGCCACGTTTCGTAAACAGGCTCTATATGCGCATGCGTGATGGAGACATGTAAGTCCTTAGTATCTCTCTTGTATAAATTTAGATTTTTAATATTTAAACGCCGAGATATGAAAGAATCACGTAATAGTCAAGAACTAAAGCTAAGAAAAAATATCATTTATTACTTTGTTATCAGTAAACATTGCGTTGATTATTATCGCATCATATTTGTCTCAAGTTACATAACTGCTTGTACTTTTGAGATGGACTAAGATTACTTTGGATAACACAGGATAACTCTGGATTATATAAAATAAAATATATGAATTTTCAACGAACTAGTTGAATTTTTGAATAAAAAGATGCATTTTTTTACTATAATAAAAAAATGTAACAATATAGTTTTTTTTTTCAAACCAACGAGATAAATTTGTAATAAAATGTATGCGTCTCCGAACAAAAAATGAATTTTTAACGAATCAATTCAACTTTCAACTGAGCAGTTAACCTTATAACAAAGGAGGTGAATTTTCAAGCTAGAATCTTAATTTGAAACAAAAAAATTTCACAAAATGAATAGATTTTCAAAAAAAAGTTGATTTTTAACTAAAAAGGCGAATTTGCTACAAAATACCCCTAATTCCAATTAAAAAATCTTCTTTACAACTAATTCAAGATGAGTAAAGGCAGGATTCAAATAGTCACTCCATCGCCCACCTTCTTTCATTGCCGCCAACCTATAACATCTATATCCTCTCTAGAACCCATACCGGAAATCTAGATTATTTGTAGATACTTTCTAGACTCAGAACCTCTATTGAAAGTCTGGGACAAGTTTATGGCGGTCGCCTTGTCTATGGTTCGTCTAGAGTTTATCTAGTTGTGTCTAGTAAGTTTCACCTGCGACCCTTTTGAGTCTAGCATTCGTCTACTATCATCTAGAAAGGGATCAATTCTAGATGATGTGCTCCTGGCAATTCTTATCTAGAAATCGTCTAGATATCCGGTCGGGTCAATCTTTTCGAAGATTTCGAGAGCCTTAATTGCTCCAGACAAGCTTCGAGGTTCCAAAAACTCCTCTAGCTAGCGTAGAACTCTACCAAAGATCCTGGATACCTGAAGTCTGTGCTTCAATCATTATAGTCAAACTTCCTTCACGTGTCGCACTGGAAGTGATCAGGGCCGCGACCAATCAGTATCAGCTGGACCTCGTTTATGCTAAACACACTAGAAAATGAGTGAACCTTTGCCTTAAAAGAGGAAATCCTAAGGGAAAAACCTCTCCATAGGAATCAATTTTCCTCTCAAAAAGGCAGATTTACCGTAGACGCTCTCTATGCGTTTACCTCCGGCATCAATTATATAATGCGAAAAGGTGAAACAACAATTGCAGCGTTTTAAGTCATATAACGGGAATTTAGTAACACGCCTATTAAATTCATAAACGGTTCTGCTGAAACACATAGAGTTAGCTACACGGTAAAAAAATGGATACACACCATGTAGGAAAGCAGAACGGTAGATACTTTGCTACATGGTAATGAAGTAGAGGCCAAAGGTTCAAGGGGATGCCCATAGGAAGGAATTCTTTCATCCACCCAGTGAGCGCTTTTCATTGATGACCTGACTTGCGTTTCAAGCGAATCAAGTTTTAACACTCAAGGCTATGTAGATAACCCGGCGATCTTGGTAACAAGGAAGCATGAGGGCACCTTAGTAGAACTCATGCAGTCAACGCTCAACATTGTAGACAAATGGTGCAGTGACCGTTATTTGTCTGGTAGTCCGCAAAAGACAGCGAAGAATTTAGGAGTAATATTTTACCTTAAATTAACCCGGAAACTCCACGTTGACGCAATGGTAAAAAAAGCTAAGGTTGCTTTTGGGCCTGTAAATATGTACAGCAACCTCGGAGGATCCTGCAGATTTTCCTGTACACGAACCTATACAGATAATCTTGCCGGTTCCTGTGCAGGAAATTGGCTAAGGAGACTGTACATGATCCTGCAAAGGAAGATGCACCGACAAAGGAACCTTGTGCATGTACAGAAACGTGTATAGGATCCCTTACAGAAAACCATCAAAGGAATCTTTGGAAGGATCTTGTACAGAAAGATATATTGGTTGCCTTCCTTTTATTTCCTTGAAGATGAAACTCGCAAATCAAAATAGCCAAGCCACTAGCGAACCCTCGCGGATTAGTTCCTACGCAGGTTCATGTATAGGATCCTGAACATGTTTCTGCACATGAACCCATACTTCAATTGGCTCTGTGAAGGAACCTGTACAGGATCCTTTAAGATTACTTGCACAGGTTCGTGTGCAGTTTCGTGTACAGGAACATGTTCAGGATCCTATAAAAAGAACATTATCAGCATCTCTTCAAGTCATTCTGGACATCCCGCCGTTGTACGTTTTCGTAAGGAGAATTACGGCAGTGGAAGTCTACAGACTCGTATGTAGTAGGGGCAACCTTAGCGAGTATAATATTTTTGATAAGTAAACAGATATTTTATTGAGGAAATTATCCTTCATGAAACCCTTCAAGGTCATATTCCCTAAAAGGGAAGAATGGCGTGAAGAAGGGAGAAAGGAAGCATTTTTTACAACAGGAGCTCTAGTTTGGTATACTGACGGCTCTAAAGACTTTTTCGGAACAAGGGCTGGAATCTATGGAAAGGAGCCCAGGGCTGAGATAACAACAGCACTGGGCACATTTCTTACAATTTTCCAGATGAAAATAACAGCTATTAAAGCTTGCCGGGAGGAAAGTTGTAAGCGGATTTATAAAAGCTAGCACATTTACATTTGTTCTGTCAGCCAAGCAGCACTTAAGGCTCTTATATCTGAAGAATTTACTTCCAAACTAGTCTGGAGCTGCCTTCAAGATCTTCTTAAGTTTGCCCGTAAAAACTGAGTCAGTCTGATCTGGGTTTCCGGCCTTGAAGGTTTTGAAGGTATCTCGTACACATCGGCGAAAGGAGCATTTGGTAAATGTTTTTTGGAGGAGCATGCGAGATGTTGGAACGGTACGAAAAGTATGGTGCATTCCAAGAATTTCATATCTGGTACATGTATAGAAAACAAAAGAAGACAGATTAAAGTCGTAGCAGGGGTGCTTACTGGACACTGCTGACTCAGAAAACACTTCACTAAAATGATGACTGGAGACAAACCTCGTGGTCGAAAGTGTGATTTTCGTGAGGAGACACCTCATCACATACTTTGTGAATGTGATGCACTGGCGCGTCAGAAACGAATACCTGCGGAATTATTTCCTCGAACCAGGAGACTTTCATGACATCTCCTGCAAATCAGTGTATGCCTTTATGGTAAAGACAGACCTTATGGAAGATAGGTGAATTTCGGTGTATAGAAAATAAATTTTAATGCAGTGCTGTGGACAGTTATTGCCTGGCCACCTCGTATAATATTATTAATAATAATAGTAATAATAATAATAACAAGCTTGAAAAGAAAACCAAGCTTAGAAGCTAAATCTCGGGTCGATACTCGTAATCTTTTCGTAGCAGTCGGTAACGATACTTCAGTACGCCTGAGTAAGACTCGCGAGAGTATTGCACAGCCTTAGTTTAAAATTGAAACGGCGAGACGGCATGCATTAAATATTCAGTGCGTGATTAACTACATAATATCAAATAAAAAATTCACTCCAAAAGTTAGGGCACTTGCTCGAAACTTAAGGAAAGCAAATCACACGTTGAACAAGTGTAAACTGTTGACTATCAAGCAGCACAAGACGCAAAAAATAAGATCTTTTTCAACAGCGAAACAGCGCCTTGAACGGCGAGTAAAGTGGATTCGGAAAAATTCCACCTTTTCTACTCATCCTTCTCGCCTGTTCAATAAAACGTCACGTGTCGTTGAAAATCCGCCTAGTCGGAAAAAAATTCAAGATTGGAAGACCAAATCTGTCGAAGAAGATGCTTGTATCTGCTTCGGAGAGACTCCTTCACTGATGTTACATCCTGAATGCGGTTTTGAGGCACGCCCAGGTATGTATAGGTCTCTCCAGTATTAAGATGTCTGATAACACTTATATCCACAATCCCAGGGTCCTTGGGAACGCCAGTAATCTTTCCTTTCTTCAGATAAATTTTGGCACACTTATCCAAGCCAAAGTCCATCCCAATCTCTCCTGTGTAGTTCTTGACAATATTTATAGCAGTTTGAAGTTTGCTTCTACCAGAGGCATAGATCTTCAGGTCATCCATATAAAATACATGAGTGACCTTATGCTCGCGCTGATTAGTGTCACCACAGAGGTATCCAGGAGAATTTCGTAATGCGAGAGATAGAGGCAAAAGTGTGATGCAAAAAAGCAAAGGGCTCATGGTATCACCTTGAAAGACGCCCCTCTGGAAGGTGACGTTGTTCGTTGTCACACGGTAATTTCTAGATGAGATAGTAAATCTAGTTTTCCAAAGAGGCATCAATCTCTCTATGCATCTCTTTATGTGTGGATGTACCTGCAAGCTTTCCAACAGACAGATGATAAGTCTATGAGAGGTTGAATCAAAAGCTTTCCGGTAGTCAATCCAGGCCATTGACAGGACGCGCTGATGGGCTGCAGCGTCTTTACAGACACACCTGTCAATTAGCAGGTTCTCTCGACAGCCTGCTACACCTTTTTTCGAGCGACGTTGTTCGTACATCTCTCGCCATACAGGCTCAATTCGTCGAACAATCATGTTGTTGAGGACAGCAGTAAAGATCTTATACAGCGTGTTCAAACAAGTTATTGGCCTGTACTTCTCTGGTTTGGACAAGTTGCCTTTTTTTGGCAGGAGTATAGTGCGTCCTAACACCAGCCACTGCGGAATGGGCGTCTCCGACTTTAAATATGAGGTGAATATGCGGGCCAAATGTTGGTGTGTAAAAGTAAACTTCTTCCACCAAAAGTTCTTGATACAATCTGGTCCAGCAGCGGAAAAGTTCTTCGTGCCTCTAAGTGCTTTTTTCACCTCTTCGGCAGTGATTGATGGACATTCCTCCTCAGATTTTATGATGTTGTCGCAAAACTCCTTGAAGCGGATGATATTTTCAGTATCTTCTTTCAACTCTATTGTTTTCGGGATCTTGTACACCTCTCTCCAAAAAGTCTCTACCTCCTTGGGCTTGGGTGGATTTTTGACAGAAACAGGTAGATCGCTGAAGAGGCGCGATGGGTCAGCGAGAAACTGTTGATTCTCCCTGATCCATCTCTCCCTCTTCTGTATTCTCCGCCTTGCGTCAGATAATAGCCGTATTTTGTCAACAATATGCTGCTTGATTGTCAGCAGCTTTGACTTGTTTAGTGTGTGATTCAAGATCCTTAGTTCTTGGGCGAACTTTCGAACCATTTCCGTAAACGGTCTACCAGATGTTATGTAGTCAATCACACATGGAACACGGGACGCATTCTGTCTTGCCCATCCAATCTTCTTGTTCAGTTGATGCAAGCGTCTTTTGGTCTTTTGATCCATCGTTGGTTTCAGCCTTCGATTTGAATAAGCCAAAGTTCTCGCAGCACCATACACTCAGCAATTGATGGTCCAGAGGTCGGACTCTTGCGAGATATCTCCACAAAGGAAGGCATCGATTGCAGCCAGATCTTGGGGCTTAGGAGGAGCTTGCATGTTAATGTTTCTTCTAGTAATGAAATTGCGATCATCTCTCAGAAGGTGCCTGCTTTCTGCGGTTGGTCTCAATGTCGCTTCCTCATCTTCGTCTGCAGCTTGATAAAGCAGCGGTTGGGGAAGCGCTCCGCGTACATTTCCATTTCTTCGGAGGTAGTCGGCTTGATTTCGCAAAGACTGATGCGAAACGTGCTGAAGCTCTGGGTGTTTCTGGCACCACAGAGTGTGCATACGCGCCATAAAGCCTCCGCGAACAGGGATAATGCTGGCATCGTAGCAGTCTAGCACGTCATCCCTGAGTCGATCCGTCCACTCAATGTGGGCATTTCGCCGGTTCGTCGTCGTGTTTCCATCTAAATTATTTTCAGCACCCCGAACTCTAGGCTGATCGGCATTGTTTGCCGACCCATTTTCGGGTGCTCTGCGCGTTCGATTGTCTTGAACCGCATCTACAACATTTTGGTGTTTTGATGGTTTCATTGTTTGATCCCACGAGCAGCTAGGGAAAGTGTTAGTTCATCCTTGTAGAGCCCCGCATGCAAGGATAAGGCTGATACTCTGAGAGGTCGCCCGGTTGTTACGCCTCCGCTTAGGAGTTATTCCTTCGGGACCATCCCTGGACAATTTTCCGCGACTGCTTATTCATTATTGTAACCATATTCAGCAGAAACCCTTGGTACAGGCACCCTCTATCCGCAACCCGAGGACGCGTTCGGTGGCTTTTTCATAGGCCCTTC
>CAKNYM010037390.1:1621-18134 GCA_932195095.1 Andricus curvator | reverse complement strand
TTTTCACATAAAACCAATACTTTCTCATTATGATGAGAATGTAATAAGTTTTTCTTCTTTGGTCTGGAATTTCCAGCCACTTACAAATTGAAACTATCGAAACCATCTTATTAAATATGTTATATGGAATTAATTATTAAATATGATATATACATAGGTGGGCGAGCACTGTATTCCCATCGTATAATATATACAACGAGATTTAATTCATTTTTCTAGATAGAAGGAAAAATATTGCAAATCCTTCCAGGAACATTTTTAGGAAATATTCCCTTAATATTGATGCGCAAACTTCGAAGATAATTATCACAAAATGTTCCCTCAATATTTCTAATGAAGCTTTTAGCAAATTTTGCAAACAATATTTCACCAATCTTGTTTATCAAGCTTGCAGCAATGTTCCCAGTCAATATTCTCTCAAGCTTGCTTCGTAACATTGCCGCATGGCGGACATTTTCTTATTTTCAAGAATATTGCCTCAACCGTGCGACGTAAGCTTCCGAACATCACATCGCAAGGGTTATATAGGTAAGCCTGCCATGGTAAAAAATGTATTGTAGAATAAAACAATTTCTAATTTTTCAATTCTGCTTAACCTGGGATCCAAAGAGGAGAGTGAGCATCCATTTTAGGTCCGTAAGATTTGATGATTGATTTTTGTGCAGAATGTTCTCCTGAATCCGAATATATCAGGGTGTACATAGCAAATTCCCGGTCGTTTTGTTGTTATTTGACATTTTCTGTGTTTAAATAAAAAATGTCATATCTCAGAAAGTTATGAAAGTTTTGAAAATATTTTTTCATAATCATTTGAAGAAGTGTGATATGCAAAAATGTTATTAATGGTGTATGTTGATTTAATTGATATTTTTCGAAAAAAACAATAAAATAGCGTTTTAAAGAAAAACCATTTCTACAGTGTATTTTTTATCATTTAGCAATTTCTTTTTTTTTAATCATATAGTACTTGCCGAGAAGAAGACAATTTCTTCTGAAATTTTTTCAATTGGACTGTTGGTTTAATTTCTACAAAATTCGAAATAAATGCAGACTTTTCACGTATGTGTGTACGAGTGTCAGTAGCACAGCATCGAATTGAAAATTGTATTGAGTAGGATGTTTGCCTGAGTGCGTCTGTGTGTGAGGGTTCGGACGAGGTTTTAAACCTGCAGCTTCCGAACTCCCCGCTGTCACTATTCGATGCTGTTACTAACGCTCGTACACACAGACGTGAAAATTTTGTATTTATTTCGAATTTTGTAAGAATTAAGCTAATAGTCCAATTGAAAACATTTCAAAAGCAATTGTCTTCGTCTCGACAAGTACTATGTGATTAAAAAATAAATAAATTGCGAAATGATAAAAAATACACTGTAGAAATGGGTTTTCATTAAAACGCTATTTTACTGTTTTTATCGAAAAATATCAATTAAATCAACATACACCATTAATAAAATTTGTGCATATCACACATCTTCAAATTATTATTATTATTATTATTATTACACCATTAAGCCATTTCCCTTTCGGGGTAGGCGTTACTTGCTCGGTTAGAAAATAGTAGTGTGTAGGTGGGTATATAGGCATAAGGTAAAGAGGTATGTTGGTGTTACATGCATACATACATTGATTAGCAGTTCGAACTCGAAAGTTCATTGCCTCACTACCCGATTCGGGTAGTGTTTCTAGGTGGATATTTATTACCAATGTGGGCCCACCACACCCACGACGGGCCAACAGCACGCAGTATTTCCTGAACGGTCACCCATCCAAGTACTAACCGCGCCCAACAATGCTTAACTTCAGTGATCTTACGAGAAATGGTGTTTTCAGCGTGGTATCGCCGTTGGCGATACCACGTGTTGATTGACCACGATACCACCACGTTGGTGTTAGGTATAGATATTTTAGATTGATCTGGAATTCTCGTGTTATTTCTTTAAATGACACGTTCATTCCGAAACACTGCTCCGACCCAGGTTGCTGACCAATCTCTCTAGCGATCACCCCAGGTGAAGAGCCTCACAAAATTGTTATGTGTGGTTCCCCACTCGGGCCCATTAGTATCCAAGGTCTTTTGTTTCAGGCGTCATTCACTCCACTCACATTCTCTTTATAAACTATTTGTCGCCACACTTTTCTGTCCTGGCATACTTCTCTAGCTTCCTTCACGTCCATGCATTTTTTCATGCAAGCTCTCCTGTTTCTATGGCTCCTAATTTCTCTTCGGATTGATGTCTCATTCACAGATTCTAACCATTCTTTCGGCGGTCTACCTCTGGGCGTTCTGCCATTTACTTTACCTTTATACACTTGTTTGTTCAGTCGTTCATCGTTCATTCTTTCAAGGTGACCGAACCATCCTAACTGAATTCTTTGTCATGTGTCTACTATTGTCCCTTTTGCACCACATTCTTTGAGGACTATTTCGTTTCGGACTTTGTCCATCAGTGTTTTCCCGCAAATATTGTGGGCAGTGTTTTCATGCCAATCGCGTTAATTTTACTCTTGTCCTTCTCTTGACAAGTCCATGTCTCGCTACCGTATAGTACAGTCGGTACGAATATAGAATTATGTATGGCCATTTTAGCTTTTTTTGATATGTTTTTATTTCTGAGGATGGAACTTGCTCTACCGATAACCTGCTCACCCTTATTTATGCGCCTATCGAACTCTCCATCTATTTTTTCGTCAGTAGTGAATAGGCTATCCAGATATAGGTACTTGTCAACTTGTTCCAATCTCTCATCATTTAGGACAATGTTGCACATTGTTTTCTCAGTTTTTCCTTGAAACACCATGATTTTGGTTTTATTTACGTTAATTTTGAGGCCCATGTTCTTCATGCTTGTATTAAGTTTATTCAACATTCTTTGCAAGTCCTCGATTGATTCTACCATAACAATCTTGTCATCTGCGAAAGCTAACCCACGCACCTTCACTGTTTCGAAATCTGCACCTTCTTCGTCGAAGAGGTCCGTTCTTAGACACTTATCCATAAAAATGATAAATAACCATGAGGACATAACGCATCCTTGTTTCATGCCTTGCATAATATCAAACCAGTCACTCAGTGTCCCATTTACACTGACACTCGTTTTATTACCTGTATATATTGTTTTTATTGCTTGTAGGAGCTATCCATTGACTCCGTACTCTTTAAGGACTTCCCCAAGTTTACTTCTATTTACCTTGTCAAATGCTTTTTCTAGGTCAACCAAAGGAATATCAAACTTTCTTTCCTACTTTCAAGCTTTTTTCTGTGATCTGTCTTAAACCAAATATCTTATCTGTGCATGATCTTCCTGGCATAAATCCACTTTGGACTTCCCATATCTTTTCTTCTGTAATTTTCATTACCCTACGAATAAGAATTTTTGAGTATATGTTCCTTACGGCACTTAGTAAGCTGATACCTCTGTAATTACTACAGTTGATTTCATCTCCCTTTCTTTTGTATATTGGTACGATAATCGCTTTTCTCCAATCGTCTGGCACTTCTCCCATGATTATAAAAAAATATTTGCAAAACTTTAACAAAACTTTCCGAGATATGACATTTTTTATTTAAACATAGAAAATGTCAAATAAGAACAAAACGACCGGGAATTTGCTATGTGCACCCGATATATTCGGAATCAGGAGAACATTCTGCACAACAATCAATCATCAAATCTTACGGACATAAAATGGATGCTCAAGTGCCCTTGGATCCCAGATAAGTTGGCCGTTTTAGTCACACGTGTGTCTATAATATGGTCAAAAACCTGAACTTTTTGCGACATTTTGTACTTATTTAACTGTTTTCTTGGTGAATTTTAATCTTTTCAATGTTTAAAATATATTAAAGTATCGCCCTGAGCACAATTTATTGTTATCTTATATTAATTACTTAAAACTAACCTTCTTTTCTATTCTAAACTTGTCGTTTTAGACACACTTCCCCGATGGAGATAAAAATCTTTAAGGAGACCAAAATGACTATCTCGGAAGAAAATATATAATTGCTTATACCGAGGAAGCCAAGTAAAGGGAAGCTGAGTGAAGAGGCCGACATTTAAAGATGACAATGCTGGCTACGAGGTGCTCCTCTCGCGAGGTACCCTTTTCATATTCTTTTTATTCTGGTCTCTCATTGAATGCAACTTATGAAAGTCCGTTCTGCAAAGTTACCGTGCGCATTTTTCTGGTGCAGAGGGTGGGAATGAGCACTGTAGCTCTATAGTCCGCGTTGACGACGACGACGACGACAATGGCCCTTGGTCGGCAGTTTCTCATTCCCGAGCGCCCCGTCGTAGAAAAGAGGAAAGGGGAAAGCGAAGTTTGGAAGGAGGGTTACTTCCGGTCGTGAGATTTAGAAGCCAATTTTCACGAGCATTGACCAAACCCTCGCCCTCCTTTATCCGTACCTCCTCCTTCTCCTGATATTCCCAACCCAATGTTCGTTGAATAGAACCTGAAATATGACCCTGGGCGATCCGAATCCATGAACGTAGAGGTTCTTTGCTTTCCTTAGCTGAAATCTTGGATTATTCTGCGTTTATATCTGCACCAGAGCCGATTTGAGCTTGCACGAGCCGCTGAACTGAGCCTATCACTTTAGGTAGGGTCACAATCTTTTGGATAAGGGTCTCTTTCTAGAAGCTTAAGAAACGCGTGGATAAGTTATAAATCTTGGCTTATGTAATCAATCAAACTTTATAGTGGGAAGATTAATTCAAATAAATCGAATAAAAACTTCAGTCATATCCATATAAATAAATATATTTTGGCGAGTGGTACGTAGTGGGTACGTCCTACTATCTATATACATGGATAACGCCATTCATTAAAATTTAACCTACGTGTATTTCAAATAAGAGCTGCCGTTTCAATAGTAGTTCGTAGTGCCCTAATCCCTCATCGTGTAAAATCCTCCCAAATACCAAATTTTGGAACATCGTGTTGGAACACGAAAATCACATCATGCTAGTATTTTGTGGTATTTTTCTTAAAAAATATTCGGGCGCCTATATTCATCATCTGTAACATTCTAACAGTTAGTTTTTCGAATTTCAAGGCAATTTCTTTATTTTCAAGCATGTGTTCTTGAATTTCATGTCGCGTTCCGCGGTCCGAGTCAAGCCGCACCCTGCCATACAGTGGGAGGAAACGCATATTTTTCGTTCAAAAAAGTCTATAGCCTTGAATTTTACCCCGATTTACATTTTTTTAAATAAAAGTGCGCTAAATTTAAAAGAGCACCTTGGACAGAGATTTTTGTATTTTCATTCGTTTATTTATTATATGTTTACTCAAAGTATGAGAAAATCGAGATTTTTCACAAAATCATTATTTACTCTTTAACAACGGTTTGCATATATAATGAAAATCA
Organism: Andricus curvator; assembly: GCA_932195095.1. Classification (NCBI taxonomy): domain Eukaryota; kingdom Metazoa; phylum Arthropoda; class Insecta; order Hymenoptera; family Cynipidae; genus Andricus; species Andricus curvator. Next base: position 12,760 of record CAKNYM010037390.1, on the reverse strand, counting down.
TCTCAAATCAACGCAAGAGTACTCCCAGAATAAAAATAATTTGATGATTGTATGTTTTAATCATTATAAACAAATTACATTAACAAATAGCCAAATATTGTAATTTTTGTTGAAAAAAAATTTGTTCTTGGATGAAAATGCTTCAAGTTATTTTTAAAGTGACTGTTAGTCACAGTTTTTAAAAAACATCAACAATTGTAATTGCTACAAACAATCTTTTGCAAAAATTTGGAATTTGTGGTATTTTCTATTTCGGCTTTTCTTTTATCATCTGAATTGATGTAGATATTCGAAAAAATGATATAGCTTTGATTATATTTGTTAAAATACAACAATTGTTGATTTTTTAAAGAAATAAAATAAGTAAATATCAAACTTTGGCCTGGAAAATAATTTTTTTTTGCACTAAGACTGCTTCTATGTAAAATTGATAATAAACAATTGTTATTATTGAATATCAAATATTACGATTTGTATATATTTAAAAATATTGTAATTTTTATTGAAAAAAGTTTGCTCTTCTCTGGAAATACTTTGAATTATTGTGAGACTGATTTCAGTAACAAGTTCTATAAAACATTATAAACAATTCTTTTGGAAAATTTTGAAATTTGCGGTTTTTTAATTTCGGATTTTCCTTCATCATCTGAATTGATGCAGATATTCTGGAGAAAAACATGAAATTCAAGTATATTTGTTGAAATACAACAATTGTTGCTTTTGTAGACAGATTAAATAAGTAGTAAATATAAAACTTTGGCTTTTTGGCCGGCAAAATACTTTTTTTACACTAAAATTTCTTTAAATTTTTGTGAGAGAGATTTGCAGTCACTATTTCTATGTGAAATAGATGATTTCTATCGCCAACGGCGATACCACGCTGAAAACACCAGTTCTCGTAAGATCACTGAAGTTAAGCATTGTTGGGCGCGGTTAGTACTTGGATTTGTGACCGTTCAGGTATACCGCGTGCTGTTGGCCCGTCGTGGGTGTGGTGGGCCCACATTGGTAGTAAATATCCACCTAGAAACACTACCCGAATCGGGTAGTGAGGCAATGAACTTCCTAGTTCGAACTGCTGATCAATGTATGTATTTCTATGTGAAATTAACAATAAACAATTTTTACTATCTATTTATTTCATTTGAAATGTCACAAATTTCCATGTATTTAAAAAAGTCATTTATTGATCCATTGTGCCAGATCCATTTATTGGTTACCTAATTTGTTTACAAGATTAACACTTGCTGTATTTTAACAAATATAACTAAACCTATGTTATTTTCAAGAATATCTGCATCAATTCAAACGATGAAGCAAAATACGAAATTGAACAACCACAAATTAATGTTAATGTTTCATAGAAATTGTTACTGACGATCACTCGCGCAATAATTCAAAGTATTTCCAGAGAAAAACAAATTTTTGTCAACAAAAGTTACAATATTTGGCTATTTGTTAATGTAATTTGTTTATAATAATTAAAACATACAATAATCAAATTATTTGTATTCTGGGAGTACTCTTGCGTTGATTTAAGATGATTTTCATTATATGCAAACCGTTTTCAAAGAGTAAATAATGATTTTGTGAAAAATCTCGTTTTTCTCATACTTTTGAGTATACATATAATAAATAAACAAATGAAAATGCAAATTTATCGCACTTCAATTTTTAAAAAATAATTGCAAATCGGGGTAAAATTGAAGGCTGTAGACTTTTTTGAAAGAAAAAAATGCGTTTCCTCCCACTGTGTGCCGTTCTGGTTCCCCGGGAGCCAGCATGCTAGTTTTTTCTCATCGCTGATGTGATAGATGGTTTTGAATGATAATGTAAAAGTTGGAATTATTATTATACTGTCAAGCCAAATTCATTTTGGGGTAAAATTAACTCACTCAGTTCTAGCCTCGCTATGCAGCCGGGGATCAAGGTGTTTATATGAGAAAAGTGAGGAAGGGAAATGTAGTGAAAGGTATAAGGGGGAGAAGGTATATATTTTAAGATCAATTAAGAATTCCCGTCTTATTTCTTTAAATTGAGTGTCCCCATGCAAGAACAAGACATAGATTTTTTTAGCGCGGTGGCGTTGGCCCCTGACAACTAAAAATCGAAATTTTGAATTTTAAAAGATAGATTATTGTAGATAATTATATTCCGCATCTTCTTTCCCTTTGCAAGAAGATCATACCTTTTTCAGATTTAAAAAAAATTGCAAACAACTTTTTTTTAAAGTCAATTTTTAATTCCATTTTTGTCTTCAACTCCTTCTCAAATCCACAGTTTTTGGATTTTCTTCATAAAATTTATAGGAAGCATTCCTTACAGTGTTCTTGTTATGACGGTTGGCGATAAAAATTTTCAACTTCATTTATAACAATATAAAAAATTATTTTCTAGGCTATTGCATAATTCGTTCCACAAAACGTTTGAGCGTTTTGTTTATCGAGGCAAGTTTGAGCAAACAAAAACTTCCTGAGGAGAAGTTGTTCAAAAAAGTACAAAGAAGTTTTCTGCAAAGGCCTTTTCTAAATAAATTAATAGGTACAATACTGTGAACGCTAAACTTTAAGCGCGCGACTGATATTCTATGCGTGTATTGTGACGAGTCGGAACGTCTTTCCTTATACGGCGCGGCAATGCAATGAACTTGAAATGTAATATAGGAGGATTATTCAAGTGTTAGATGACCGTCAAACGGCCTTGAGTCTTCTTGATCCCATACGTAGTCAAAACATTGCAGTTTTCTGCTAAAACAAAATAGATCATTTCTATTCTGAGTGCCGAAGTGTGCGCTTCGTACGCGTATTGCGAGTTTTAGGTTCAGTGAAAATAAAATTTATAATTTATAATAATAAAATTATTATCAAAACGAATTTTTAAATTTCTATAATGGAAAGCGAATCTCAAAGTTCTTCTAGAGGGAGGAAACGAACAACAAATGAAGAAGCGTGGGCTAGAAATTTTAACAAAACATGCAGAAATAGAGTAAGTATAATATTTAGTTTTTTTCGTTTTCAATAAAAGCTGAAAAAAATGAGAGAAAACCCCCTATAACCCGCCTAAACGTCAAGGCGTCCCGACTCGGCATAATCCACGGATAGAAGATCAGTCGCGCGCTTAAAGTTTAACGTTCACAGTTTCTTACCTATTAATTTATTTGAAAAAAGCCTTCGCAGAAAACTTCTTTGTACTTTTTTGAAGAACTTCTCCGCAGGAAGTTTTTGTTTGCTCAAGCTTGCCTCGATAAACGAAACGTTCAAACGTTTTGGGAAACGAATTATGCAATAGCCTAGAAAATAATTTTTTATATTGTTATAAATGAAGTTGTACATTTTTTTCGCTAGCCGTCATAACAAGAACACTATAAGGAATACTTCCTATAAATTTTACAAAGAAATTCCAAAAACTGTGGATTTGAGCACGAGTTGAAGACAAAAATCGAATTAAAAATTGACTTTGAAAAAAAAAGTTTTTTGGAATTTTTTGAAAATCTATAAAAGATATGATCTTCTTTCAAAGAAAAAAAGATGCGGAATATAATTATCTACAATAATCTATGTTTTAAAATTCAAAATTTCGTATTTCGATTTTTAGCCATCAGGGGCCAACGCCACCGCGCTAGAAAAATCTATGTCTTGTTCTTGCATGGGGACACTCAATTATACGCGAATGCGATCACACACCCGACACTCGAAACAAACGAGGATGAATACACACATTTTACACTGGCATTCCAGCAGTTTCTCGCGCAAGCATTTCAGAGGATTAGGAAACTGGCCGAGGTTAACACCCCAGGTATCAACTCCACATCGGCCAACGAGATGTTCACCCCCACAAGAGCAACGATGTCTGAAAGGAGTTCTAATGATGGAGCCGGAGCAATCCCCCTTACCCCACTGACTACGGAACAGGTGCTTGTAGATATTCTTTCTGAAATCAGGTATTTAAAAGTAAATGTAGGAACCTTCGCTGACGAAAATACAAAAAGATTCAGAGAGATAGCTGCAATAGGACAAAAAGCCGGATTAAAAGAAGAAATTGAGACCGACTACGAAGGAATCTTAACGTCCGATAAAGAAGATGCGAGTGAGAATAATCAAAAAATCCCACCTGACAAAAAGCCGGAGGATCGCGAGAGAGGGAACCAGACGGAACTAACGCACACGCTCACGAGCGACCAAGAGGGGGATGAGCGAAGTGCATACAGCAGTAAAAGAGGAAACGTACCTGAGCCTGCGAACACCTTAATAAGCGAGCGAGCGGCAACGCAAAGTAGGGAAGGAAACCAGCGTGAACTGCCGCACACCCGCAGAAGTGAGTCAACAGTAGCGGAAATAAGGGAGAGAGAAAGCTACTCAGCGAGCGACGAAGTCAACTCGCGTCAACCAAAACGCTTCCGTCGAAGAGAAACCGTGAGAGCGGAAAGGATGGAACAAGAAAGAAACCTAGCCGATGACAATATCCCGGCTCGCGACGCTATCAGAGCTATGAAGCCCCTAAATGGGCAAGATGATGCCGGATTTAAGAAATTCGTCACGAAAGTCCAACGAATTAGGCAGCAGTGCAGTCAACCAAGTCTGCTGCTAGATTTTATACTGCCGGAAAAAATTCAAGAACATACCGAGAGAGTAATCCGCTTCAATGAGATCTACACCTGTAGACAAGGAATGACTGAAACTACTCAGAATTTTAGTGTCCGATTCAGAGGAGTGATGAACAAACTTCAATATGCGGTTCAATCCTCACATAAAGGACCTATGAAAAGAAGAAGTGCCCTTGAGATAGAAAAAACTGAGTTCCTCCAGAAATACATGATGAACCTAATACGGGAAATAGGCTTGCAGGTTAAAACCCAGAATCCATCAAATATCGGGGAAGCCCTGAATATGTCTACAGAGATGGAAACTTAGTTAAAAGAGAGTCAACCAAGAGTGTCGATACGTGAATCTCAATACCAATCCAAAAGGGAATTCAGACCGACAAATACACAATCCAGGCTTCAAGAAAATACAACACCGAGAGTTCTAAACTAATCAATGTCATTAGTCAACAGAATGGACATAAAATGCCACAAGTGTGCAAAACTGGGACATTTTGCTAACCAGTGTTATGCAAAGCAGAATAGTAGTAGTAGTAGTAGTAGTAGTAGTAGTTTTAAAGAAGTAAAAACGACGAATGCTCATGCACTAACCACATCCGATCCTTGGGGACCGCGAGCCCAATATATACATCCCACGCATATATACTTAACGTACATATACGTGTGATGCACACACGGGCGCGCAGCCCACAAGGATCGGAGGTGAGTGTGGGACTTACCAAACGGCACCTACCCACTAAACCTTAACTCCTTTCCCGCCAACCCATGTTCCCGGAATCCGCTTTCGCATTACTTCAGGAACATGGGGATAAGGCCATATAAGCCGTGCTTCGGCTTCCAAATTTGTTGCCAGCTTGGCATTCTCTCTATATACAACTAATCTCATCCAACCAGGATGCACGCATCGTCCTCAGTAGTGTGGTGGTACCACACATCGGGCTCGTCGGCCTTCGGCATCCTGGCTGGATTTGATCAGCTACGCAGCGCGTCCTTGAGGCTTCTTCATTGAAGCTGCCTCTCGGAACGCCCCGCATCTCATCGACCCCGGTTGATGATCGATCCGGGGTCCCCCTGCTATTGCAGCGCAGAGGAAGCACTGCGGCGCACTTTTGCACGCCGCAGCCTTGTGTCCCTCTTTGCCGCATTTCCAACAGGCCTGAGTCCTGTCTGGACCTACGCAGGCCACTGCCATGTGTCCAAAGCCTAGGCAGCGGAAACACCTTACACATTCTGTCTTCTTCCGCACGCGACAGGACACCCACCCCACTTTGAGGTGTCCCGTGCGGAGAAGCCTCGCCGCCAATTCTTCTTGCATCTCGACAAAGGCCTTCAGAGTACCTCTGAAGGCCTTCCTCGTCATGCTCACCTTCACCTCTCCACAGCCTGCTGCCCCGAAGTGTCTTCGGACAGCAGCCTCTACCTCCTCCGCCTCCGTTGTTGTGTCGAGGTCCAAGACCTCGACTTCGATGCGGGGAACGAGCTCGCGCACGTTCCCCCCGGCTCCAACGACCTCCTTAATAGCAGACGACAGTTTTGCCCTGCCGTCTGCCGCAGGGCCTACCTCTATGAGGACCTCTCCATTTCTAGTTTCTCTAACACTCTTGATCTTAACACCAAGAGTGTCAGGTTTCACCTTGCTTTTGAGATTTCTTAATACTTCAGCATAGCTAGAGCCCTCGGCAGGTTTTATAATGACCGCCTCAGGTCTAGCTCTCCTTTTCGTCTCCTTCTTTTTTGCGGGTTTGGATGCAGGAGCAGGCGCTTCTACATCTTCACTCCTGAAAGTCGAGGAAGCCAACGCGTTAGTGCGGGTCCTCTGCTTCTTCTTTCTTGGCCTTGAGGGGCCAGCCTCAACGGGACTCGGAGTGGGCTCCCTCTCTCGCTTCCCACGATGGGGAGGGGGAGTTTCCATTGCTTCTTCGGTCTGAGTACCGTTTTGGCTGGTCTCTCTTCTCGTGTTCACCATCCTTCTATAGTCGGAAAACTTTTTACCGACAGTAGAACCCACGTACTTTGGCACTTCTTCATAGCTCCAAGCAGCGTATTCTATTTCTTCTTGTAGCGCCTTAATTTTCTGCTGCGCTTGTTCAAGTCCATGCCGAATTGGCATGAACATATTCCTCTTGGTGTTGCAGAAGTCCTGCATCTGTACCAAGACCCCCTTCAGGTCTGCAATGAGACTCTGACTTTCCTTAATATGGTTTGCCCCAACCCTTAGGAGTTGTTTAGCATCTGTCGTATGACTGATGTCCAATTCCTCCACCACGTCAAGATCACCTCCTAACTGCTCCAATACACTCCGGTTTAAGTTTTGTTCGTTATTCGCCATATTATTCCCACGAGTAGCTAGGGAAATAAAAGTCCACCCCCGCAGAGCCCCGCATGCGGGGGTAAGATCTCAATACTCTAGGAGGCGACCTGGTATCCTAGAGACACCGTATGGAACACCACACCCCTGGTGCCATGCAGTCTTCGGCACGGTTGTTAACGCCTTGACTTGGAGGTTTTTCCTTCGGGACCATCCCTGGACGTTTGCCACGTCTGCTTATTGAGTTATGTAACCGTATACAGCAGAAACCCTCGGTACAGGGCCCCCCTGTCCGCAAACCAGGGGGCGCGCCCGGACGCCTGGTCAGAGACGCCGGTCATGTGTGTTTGGTCCGCGGGGCCTATTTTATTTCGGCCCTACTCTCTGTTTCCAGCGAGCATTCCCCTATCCGCCACCCGGGGTCGCGCCAAGTAGGGGTATCACCTCCCCTCCACCGCAGACAACTGCAGTGGTACTTAGAGTAGTAGTGGTAGTAGTAGGAGTAGTAGTAGTCTTACAGCTATCATAGCAGATAAGGTATATTCTCACTGCGACGAGAATGACATCCTTACAGAAAAACAAAAAGGATGTTGTAAAAACTCCCGAGGCAGTAAAGATCTAGTCACCATAGACGCTGTTGCCATGACGCAAGCTCGTAAACATCAAAGGAACTTGCACATGGCATACATTGACTATAAGCAAGCGTTTCCTTCCGCACCACATGACTATTTGCTTGAAGTCTTAGAAGTATACAAAATTTGTCCACGCATCATTGACTTCCTAAGTCGTGCGATGATGCTTTGGGGTACAACAATCAAGTATTTTGATCATGGACAACCAAGGATAACTAGATCAATGCGCATTACGACGGGTATATTCTAAGGAGACTCCTTCAGTGCATTATGGTTCTGTTTAGCGTTGAACCCACTGAACAAAACACTAAATAGCATGTCTCATGGGTTCCGAGTACATGATAACGAGGATGGTCATCAAGTGACCCATCTTCTATACATGAATGACCTGAAGCTATACGCTAGTTCGGACAAGAAACTGTAGCAAGTGATCGATGTCACAAAGCAGTTTTCCATTGATATCCACATGGAGTTTGAACTAGATAAATGCAGAACGGTGCATTTAACCACAGCAAAATTACGGACCGCCGAAGTAGAGAACGATTTCGAGAATGACATCGAGGCACTGGCTGAGAGAGAGTCATATAAATACCTGGGTATTCTCGAATCCAAGGATATTCAGCATACGATAGTTAAGAAAAGCCTAACAACTGCCTTCACTACAAGACTCAGATTAGTTCTGAAGAGTTCTCTTAACTCGGCAAACAAGATCAGGCCAATCAACACCTATGCCATCCCTGTCCTTACGTACTCCTTTGGGCTCATCAAATGGTCGAACACCGACCTCGAACGATTAAACAGAATCATCAGCGTAGAAATGACGAAACACCGAATGCACCACAGTAATTCGGCGATTAAAAGGGTAGTTCTACCATGACATAGAGGGTGTAGGGGCATTGCAGATGTCAGGAAACTGTGTGAGTCACAAGTTATACAGTTGCAAGATTTTTTTAACAGCAAGCGAGATGTTACGCTTTACACCACGATCTGTAAAGCGGATCTTGACTACGCGCTCTTGAATTTGTCCTCAGGGTAGGCTTTGAATATCAGGACAGAAACCATAGAGGAATTAGAAACGCAATGGAGACAGAAAGCCATCCACGGCGAACACCCCCAAACGTTAGATCAGTATGACGTGGATAGTGAGGCATCCAAATTTGGCTGAGAAAGGGCGTCCTGTATCCAGAAAGGGAAGGGTTCGTCATTGCGATTCAGGACTGGGTTGTCACCACCAGAAATGATCGCAAACACGTGTTACATCAAGACGTGGTTGACCGGTGCCGATTATGTGGAGATACCAACGAATCCATCGAGCACATTATTGATGGTTGTCGCGTAATAGCTTAAAGAGAATATACGCACAGACATACTGATGTGGCGGGCATTATACATCAACAACTTGCCCTAAACCTAGGACTCTTAACAGAATGGATGCCTTTCTATAGATAAATTCCAATGCCCGTTTTAGAAAACGGAGATTACATCTTATATTGGGATGTTACTATCCAGACGTATCATTACATCCGAGCCAATCGACCCGACATCGTGATGCGAGAAAAAAAAAGGTGGAAGAGTCTACATCATCGACATTGCTTGTCCACTTAACCGAAAATTGCAGGCAACCTATACAACCAAGATCCATAAGTATAGCGAGCTAAGGCATGAAGTAAGGACAATATAGAGGAATGTGAAACATGCATCTACATATTCATCCTATTGTGATTTCAGCTACAGGCAATGTGCACGCAAGGTGCACTGAACATCTTGAACATTTAGGAGTCAGTAGGGTACTGGCAGCAGCTCAGAAGGCTGATTTATTGAACACCTGTCGCATTGTGAGAAATTTTCGAGACCATCAGGAAGTAAGTGACTAAAAACCTGTGAAGTGGCAGATGGTAGCTCTAAGAAAGCATCCAGAGGCAATTTTTGTCGCCTCCAATGCTCGCGACCGCTGTGTATGGATAACAGCGGATACAACATCATCGCAGAAGATTTCGGACATCGTATTAAATTGACATATAACATCCTCATCTCATTAGTAACTTGACTTGGTCTGCGGCTATGATGAAAAACCGTGTTCACCCGAGAACAAGATTATAAAAAAAAAAAATAATAATAAATTTATTTCATGTTATTCAATACATTAGTTCAATACATTGTTTTTTTAAATCTTTTTTTCATTATTCTGATAAATACACAGACAGTATGAAGACTCACAATTATTGCCCATTTCCAAAATTCTCAAAATTATTTTTTTCTATACTAGCACTTAGAAAAAACCTGTCAAATAAAACCTTTCGAAAATTGTATATTATGTTTCTCAGGAAGTAACTTAACTGAAATCAAATGCATAACGTGTCCCAATTCGCGACACTTAAAACATAAACTGAGAAACGGTCGTTTATTTGGAACAAATGTACATCTAAATGATATTGACCTGTTTAGAGGGGAACTTTTTCTATTTTCGAAGGCTTCGAATATTTTTTAATATGATCTTACTTATAAAAATAAATCTCTAATTAATATATTCATTAGAAAATTATGCAGTATATATGTTAATCATCAACATTCATCCGTTCTTTCAATTATATTATATGTAACTGAAAGATCCCTATAGGCTTATCACTGCAGCTTTTCTACATTAAGTGAAGTTCAGAGTGCGCAAACTTGGTTTTCGTCAAGTACATTTGACTGAGAGGTAATTCTAGCGATGAATTTCACACGCAAATATCGATGTAAATCACGCTAAATACAACAGCTAGACAGACAGTCGTCGCGGGTAAACTGACCTCCGAGGAAATCAATACCCACTTCCAACTGTTCATAGAGGATACTCGCCAGGCGTGCAGTTAACGCAGATATACTCGTACGCATAGGGGCCGGGCGTATGAACATGGAATAGCGCACACATCTCCATGCAATCATGTAGATGGCCAATTCTCATCCCGCGTTAGCTGCGGTAGAACTGGAGGGGTGATCTATGACTCACTGACTCAGCCACGGACTTGCTCGAAGTCTCACGAAGTCAACCTACGCTCGACTGATATCCAGCCCTCTTATGAAGATCAGATGAAACGGATGAGCCTGCTGTCTATATCAGCTATTTTTTCTTCAAAATCGATTCCGAATAAAAGCATCATGTTGTTGGGTCATTTTGGCATCCGAAGATGCTAGTTTCATTAAAAAACTGAGTTTAGGCATAATAATATTTCTGCTATTATCTAGCTATGATTCTGTGGGTGTAGGTCTGAAAGCGTCGGACGTCTGATTTTTTTTAAAACTAAGTTTACTTATATATTTTGATGTGCTGATTACGAATATGCTAGTGAAAATTGTCGCAAATTTGATTTTCATGGGAAAAACCATTAAAAATGTATAAAATCGTGGTTTTTTCCATTTATTTCCATAAATAATGTAATTTCCGAAAAAAATTTCAGAACAAAAGTTGTAGATCTCATCAAAGTACACGTTTTAAGTTATATTCATTTATATCCTGTGGGTAACAGTTTCCGGGATATTCGATGTTGAAGATGGAAAATCGCAATCATTTCATATTTTTACATTCTCATCTAGAGAAGGTATTAGATTTGTGTAAAATT
>CAKNYM010037385.1:57252-82364 GCA_932195095.1 Andricus curvator | reverse complement strand
CCCCCCCCCCCTTTCTTCCCAAACACACTTGAAAAAAGAAGCCAACAAAATATGTTTTCAAATGCATCGACAACAGGCTTGACAGGCCAAAATGCTCCACTGAACTAAAAAAATAAATTAAATTCCAAACGTTTTAAATTCATGACATTTCAAGTGGAAATATTGTATTTTCAACAAAACAGATGAATTTCTAACCATGAAGATTGATTTTCTACCAAAAAAGACGACTTTTCAACAAAGCACATGCATTTTCAACCAAATAGTGAACTTTCAAATAAAATAGATAAATTTTTAACTAAACGCATACCTGATAGTCCATATTTCAGGCCAAAAAGATTTAAAAAAGTAAATCCAAAACAGTTGAATTCAATAAAAAAAATGAATTTAAAAAAAAAAAGTTGAATACTCAACCAAAACAGATTGAGAATTTTCAAACCAAAAAGATAAATGTTCCACAAAACTGTTGAATTTACCGAGAAAGATTTTTCGGTCAAGAATAACAAAAAATTTAACCACATTGTTGAATTTTCAACCAAAAAGCTGAATTTTCAATCAAAATGATGAATTCTCAACCAAGAAGAATAATTTTCTACCAAAAATGGAATAGTTAAATTTTCAGTGAAAAATATTAATTTTCAACTAAAAATAATGAATCTTCAATGAACAAAAATTAATTTTTATTAAAGTAGTTCAACAAAATAGTTGAATTTTCAATCAAAACAGATTAATTATCAACAAAAAAATGAATAATTACTAATAAAGGACTTCAATTTTCAACCAACTATTTCAATTTTCAATTAAAAAAGATGAATTCTCAACGAAAAATGTAACAGTTGATATTTCAACCGAAAAATATTTTTGTTTTAAATCAAAAACATTTTAATTCAACCCAAAAAACACAAATTTGTCAAGAAATAGTTGAATCCTCAATCAAATGAGATTATTCTTCAACCAGAAATATTTTCCAGTCAAAAAGGAAATAAACTTAAACTACACTGTTAGAAAAATCTGTACTAAATTTAGTATACATGTAATGGAAGCAAAAATGCACAACATGAAATTAAATTTAGTATACCAGCTTACAGTAAATTTAGTATATTTATACTGAATTTAGTACACGCGTATACTAAATTTGATATACGTGTATACTAAATTCAGTATGAATATACTAAATTTACTGTACGCTGGTATACTAAATTTCATTTCATTTTATGCATTTTTGCTTCCATTACATGTATACTAAATTTAGTAGAGATTTTTCTAACAGTGTAATCTGTTGAATTTTCAAGCAAAAACAGTTGAATTTTCAAAAAAAAAGTTCTTCTCAAACCAAATAGTTGAATAATTTTTCAGTCAAGAAAGAAAAAAATATTTTTATGAAATTGTTGAATTTTCAACCATTAATGTAAATTTTCAACCAAAAAGATGATGTAATTTTTTACCAAACGAGACAATTTTTCAACAAAATATATGAATTTTAAAACAAATAGTTCAATTTTCAAATAAAAAAGATGAACTTTCAACCAAGTATTTTAATTTTCAACCAAAAAATATGAATTCTTAACGAAAAATGTAATAGTTGAAAATTCAACCAAAAATATTTTTATTGTAAATCAAAAACAGTTCAATTAAAAAAAAATGAATTTATAGTTTATAGTTTAAATAAACCTTAACGTTGATTTTTAATACTTTAAAAATATTAAGTTAGAAAACTGGAAATTTCGCTTAGAAAATACATTGGCTTTTCCACTGTACGCTTTTTGATGTTGGACTACTTTTAAATCCGGACTGCACAAAGTGTGTCGGGCTACGCCACATTTTAGGCAGATATAGCATATCTGCCATACTTTTGAAGAAAGGCTCTATCTACATTTTTCATGAAAAATGAATTTTTTATATCCTTGGATTCGTAATGAAAAAATTAATCCATTTGCACAAAACGTAATTAGAAATTCTAATTAAATTCGGAGATAATTAGACCCTAATTAGCCTATCAACACAGATTTTTGAAAAATCTGGAGAAATTAAGTGAAGGAAAACCTATGTACATAGAGACCTTATTCGTCCTGATTTTCGCGCAGTTCGTTTCAACTTTTCGGGAGAAAAAACCTATCTGCAGTTTTGGATTTTCAACTAATTTTTATTGCAATTATTTGACTGATCCTGTAATGATTTAATTAATAATGAATGATTGCACTATGAAATGTAGATAGTTTCTTCAACCTGAAAGCGACCTTGGCAGCATTCAATCTACAGTTTTGCATAACAACAATTAAAATTAATAATTTGTTTTTGCACCAATGAATAGTGAAGGTCCGAATTATCCTAAAACCAATTTTGTTGTCAAAAACAATCATAGTAGAGATGCAAACACGTTCCCTTCAGTATCTCCGTTCGACTCCAGATGTAGATAGAGCCTTTCTTCAAAAGTACGGCAGACATATCGAGTCTTACCATTGATTGGATAAAATGACGTGGATATATCGAGTCGCATTCCCTCCGTTGTGGAGTCTCAGACACTTTTGCGAAATAAACATGTCAGGTGATTATCAGGAACACGTGAGGTGTTTAAAGTACTTGCGTATGTCAAATACGTTCGGCCACTCCCGCACACTGCAAACGTCTTCGACGATACAAGCATGTTCAGCTCACTAAGGTTTAATTGAGTATGCAATAACGATCATTCTTAATCAAATTGTCGAGTCACTTTATGAATATTCATCAGATTTTTTTCAAAAGACTTGGTGGTTTTGTCGCTCAATCGAGTTTAACCATGTCCGATCGTTGCGCCAATTCCCGGGAGACGCGAGGTTGATTTGAGTTCGTTGCTTTTGTACTATCTCAATAAAATAAACTTTTGTGTCAATTATTCAGTTTACACTTCAATAGTAATTTATTGAATAAATCGTATTCTGTTAACGAAACCCACTTCACTGAGACAATCTAATTTTATTTTCAGTCAGGGAAAAAATACTCTCTTTAATACTTTTTTCAAAACACAGAAGCATAGGGTCATCCACTGAATTGTCTTCATTTATGAATTTTAAAATTACTAATAATATGAGTATAATTGAAAAAAGGCTTTTCCGAATTTTTATTTGAAAAAGAACAATGTATTATCCTTTTTGAACTTGTATTACTGTCGCGCCACGCGATGTGACGTTATATTCTTTCAATATTTTCTAAACAAGCAGAGGGTTCAAGCTTTTACTTAAAAAAAAAAAAGAAAAATAATGATTGCTAAGACTGTTGTTTTTTACCTGAATGTGCTAATACCAGAGTTAAAAATCCTGAAAAAATATTGTGCCAAAAATTAGAACTAGAAAGGTCACTTGGCGAAAAAATAAATTATCATTCTTGTGTTCACTTTCGGTAAATTATCCGAACTGGCTTTAATGTATCCAATTATTTTTATTGTTTTTATCAAACTGACACATGCATTTTCCTCGTCTTTGAAAGCGTAAGACGTCATACCAGGTGTTTCGTGCAATGATGGCGCCACATGTTTCGTTTAAAAACTCGACATTCCCGATCGATCTTTCGTCACTTTGAAATTAATTATTACGAATTATTGAGTGAGCAGATTTAAATTTCACATTTAACTGAACTTTCAGCGAAAAAAATGGTTGCGAATGACCCTACTGTTTAGTCACACAATTGTACTTGTTTCTAATACACCTGTTATGTAATTTTTTTGTGCTTTTGCAAAAAAAGACTCTGCAGAACCTGCCCGTCTCTGAGACAATCGAATGTGAACTGCGATAAATATACAGCGTGAAGAATATATCGCATTACAAAACTTCATGACACCACGATACTAGAAACTGGTCCTATCTCTGTCCCGTTCATGGCCGTGACGGAACTGCATTTTTTCTTGTTCTTCTTGTTCCTCCTTTCTTATTCATTATTCTTATTCTTGAGACGTGTGTGTTTTCAATACACATGCAGAACTTTTACAATGCATATTACGTCGATAACGATGCGATGATAGCGCACGTATATAAAAAAGGTGGTGAGTGATGATTACTGAATTCGGATTCTGGGATAACTTCGTTATATAAGAATTATGAAATTCTTGTAGATTAGATTTCCCTATTACGTAATCAAAGAAGTCTCCATTTACTCCAATTACATGGAGGAATATAAAGAAAAATAATCATATTTATTGTCTCCTTCTGTTTACATTGAAGGTCAATGCATTTCGACATCATTTTACACATTGATGAGTAAGTTACTTTTTAAAAGGAAGTAATTATCTTTACCATTTCAAAATGTAACTTTTTCTTGCTCATGTATTTTTGCAGCAATTTCTTAGTTTCTTTTGTATTAAAAAAAAACTAGCATGATAAATCGCGCCTTACTCCCGCGTGCAGTTTTTCGATTTTGGAAATCTTTTGAAATGTTTTGAAATGCTTAAAAATATTCTTTTAAAATTAATTGGTTTATTATTGAAGGCTTTCAAAATCCTTTCAAAAAACTTTAAAATTTTATCTCAAAATCTTTAGAAAATTACATTTTTTTAAAAATTGTTTCACATATTTTCCAATCTGTAATTATTTCTGACATTTTTCCATAATTTCTCAATATATTTTTTAATGATTCCAATTTTTCCTATATTATAATTGTTACAAATATTCTCTGAAAACTAACTTTTTAAAATCAAAAATCAGTTTAAATTTTCCTAGAAATCTTAAGAAAATTTTTGTATTTTATTGAAACCTTTCAAAAATCTATATTTTGTTTTAATTTATTAAAAATCTTTTCAAGTTTTAAATTAATTTTGAATATTTTCAAAACTTCTAAATATATCTTAAACGTACTCGAATTATTTTCTAAAATTTTGTAATCTTGCAAAATTGGAAAATTCTTTCGAAATTTTAGGAAATAATTTGAAAGGTTTTTAAATCTCTTTCAATCTTCTCTCAAAATTCATTTAAAAATAAAAAATCATTTAAAATTTTCCCAGCAATCTTAAGAAATTTTTTAATCTTTTGAAACCTTTCAAAATTCTTAAAAAGCTTCTTTTCTTTCGAAACCTTCAAAAATATACATTTTTTTCTATTTTTGAAATATTCTCAAGATTTAAATTATTTTCGAATCTTTTCAAAACTTCTAAATGTCTCTCAAACTTACTCGAATTTTTCTACAATTTTGTAATCTTGCACAATTGGAAATTTGAAATCTTTTTTATTCTTTTCTTAAAATTCATTTTTCAAAATAAAAGATCATTACAAATTTTTCCAGGAATCTCAAAGACATTTTTAAAAATATTTTTAAACCTTTCAAAAATTAAAAAAATATTTTTTTCGAAACCTTCAAAAATCTACATTTTGTTCTGAATTTTTAAAAATATTCTCAAGATTTAAATTATTTTTTAATCTTTTAAAACTTCTAAAACTTCTAAATATCTTTCGAAATATTTTGAAGACTTACTAAACTTTTTTGAAATCCTGCCAAAATTAAAAAAAATTATCTTAAAATCTTCCAAAATCTTTTTATACCTATTTTGACATTAGATTTATTCACAAAATTGAATGCAAAAGTACTAATCACAGTTATAAACAGTTTTTGTTACAAAATATTCGAATTTGAGGTTTTTTCACATTTCTCTTAATCGACTGATTTGTAAAATTCAAGATTTATCTTTTTTACTATATTTAATTTCAACTTGGAAACTTCAAAATCGTGCAAGGTGCAGGATTTGAAAAAAGTTTTCAAAGTCGACCACTAATTCAGAAAAAAATGAAAAACTTTGATTGGTGTTAAAATTTTAAAATGCTTTCCGACTTCAGAAATTAAAAATGAAGGACCTTAAAAAATTAATTTTGAAGTTCACTCCTTTAAAATAAAATTTAGATTCTAAATTAAATTATTTTAAATTAGAAAATGTACCAAAATGAAAATTTCAAACTCATTGTATATCAAATGAAAACATTTGTATTTAAAGGACTGAAAATTGTTCAATTTCAAATTGGATTTACTTAATTTACCTAACTTAAATAATCAATATAATTTAAATCAACTTATAAGGCATATTTTTTAAATAAAAATTTAGAATCACATTGAATGCTGTGCGAGAAATGAATATTTGTTAACCATCAATACTTGAGATAACTTTGCGGTTAAAATAGTGATTCATTCGACAAACCTTGCGACGAAGAGTCTAGTTTGTGGATAATTACGGCAAGTATATCGCGATTGAATTTCCAGCCTTCAAGAACCGTTATCTTATACTCGGTATCACCAATTTATAATGTATATCAAAAAGGCTTTTTATGAAAATCTAAACAGAAAACTGCATATCCAATAACAACAAATATTCTAGTTATATATCGCGATTCTGAAAATTATTTAATTATTTACGATTTAAATCTGCAGATAAGTTTAGCCAATGATAAAAATATATTTAAAAAAAATGAGTTTGTCGAATTATTATCTTTTTCTCGATCTTTTGTTCTTAATTTGTATCTTAGATTGTTGATCATCTAAGTTTATCAGCTGAGTGTCTACAGGTTTTGAGCTTGTATAAACTCAACGCGATAAGAAAATTGTTCTTGCGATCGCATACTTTGTCTCTTTTAACTAAAAAAAGTTCTCTAATGTAAATGTGTAGAATGATAATATAGAAACCTTGGAAAAGTCTAGCGAAAGTTGCCTTTACGCACAATTGTTCATCATTTATTGCTCATCAATTATTACCGCAACGTTGTTAATTTATGCCCGCAGAACCAGGAAACGGATAAACAGGTTTCATCGGCCTGCCGTTGATAAACATTAATCTCTCGATTAATCTTAATTAGCTGCAATATTGTTTGGTATAAGTAGAACCATTTCACGCTCAGTAATGGACAAATTGAGAGATTAAAATGCAAAAAACATGATAGACGATAAAGAAATGATAGGAAATTATCCACTAAACCTAAAAACTTGTCATGTATGAAGTCTTGTGTCAAATAAGAAATAAAGTGCATTGTATATAAGGAAATAATTTTATCAATTTAAATAAAAAAACATTTTTTTTTTCACAAATTCTCAGTGTTTAAATTAAATTAACTATTTAATTCAATCTCTATTTGTTAGTTTCTCAAAATGAAGGGTGGCAGTACTGAACTAGATAACCACACATTTTTAAAGAATTCCTCTTTTTTTCGCTTGAATGCGAACTGAATAAGTATAGAACCCAATAAGAAAATCCAACTATTTTTGGCTGTAAGTTCATTTTCTTTGGTTGAAAAGTCTACTTTTATATTTTTGGTTGAGAATTCATCTTTTTGGTCACAATTTTTTATTATTTGGTTGGAAATCGTCGTTTTCGCTTGAAAATCCAACAAAGTGGTTGACATTTTTTTCAGGACTAAATTATTTAATTGGTTGAAAATTCAACTGTTTGATTAAAAAATTTAAATCTTTTTTGGTTCAAAATGTAACTGGTTTCTTGAACATTCGCCTTTTTGGATAGAATCGTTCAGGATTGATTTCATTCGGTTGAAAATATAATAATTTTGTTACAAATTTTACTTTTTTGTCATAAAGTCATCTTTTTTAGTCGACGATTAAACTATTTTCTTGAAATTCGTCTTTTTGGAAAAATTCGTCCTTTTGGATTGAAAATTCATATTTTGTAGAGAAGACATATTTTTTGGTTGAAAGTTAATTCTTTTAATTGAAAAGTAGTATGATGTACTACTTAAAAAAAAATAAACTAAACAGTTTAATTCAACCAAAAAATACGATTTTTCAGCAACATAGTTGAATCCTCAACCAAAACTCAACTAAGAAAGATTTTTCAGTCAATAAACAAACAAAATTTCAACCAAATTGTGGAGTTTTTCAGCGAATTTTCTACAAAACAGTTGAATTTTCACCCCAAAATTACGAATTTTCAACAGAAAAGATCATTTTCAATTTTTATGTTGAAAAATCGACTTTTCGGGTTCAATATACAAATGTTTGGTTGAAAATTCAATTTTTTGAAACTAACTTTTTGTAGAAAATTCATATTTTAGGGTTCAAAATTCAACTGTTTTGAAGAAAATTCGCCTTTCTGGGTTACACACTGAAACATTTTTCTTGGTTGAAAATTCAAGCGGTAGAGGTTGAACATTAATATTTTTTTGCTTAACAGTTTAATTACTTGGTTTGAAATTCATCTTTATTGGTTAAAAATTAACTTTCTTGTTAAAATTTCATATTTTAGAGTTTAAAAGTCAAACTTTTTCTAAAAAATTCGACTTTATAGATTGATAACTCAACTTTGCTGAAAAGTTGTCTTTTTCGTTTGAAAATGAAATATAGTTCGACCTAAAATCTTGGGAATATGAATCCTACAATAATTTTAATAAAAAGAATTTATTCCCCTATTATTTCCCTATTTTCCTGAAAAATCACCCTATTTCCACTGTTTCAAACGCATTTTCGGCTGTAAAGTCTGTAAACAACAAAATGGGACATTTTCATGGGAGCGAAAAAGCATTCTATAAAATCAAAATCACTATCTAAAGGTAAGACAAAAGTCCACTTCTAAGCAAAAGTATTGCTAAATTTAGACCAAAAGAGTTTTATCAAAAAAAGTTGTCCATGTTCTAGAAAATGCATATCGAAGTTAACAATACAAAAGTGCCACTAAACAAAAAGTCGAGCGAGCTCGCCTGTAGACTGCGATAAAAAATTCAATTGTCAGAAAAAATGAAAAACAAAAATATGTTCCCGAGATATTAAGTATCTGAATACGGGTAAACAAAGTTGAATGTAAAAAATATCCAAATCGGAGAAAAACGTCTGTTAATTTTTAAGATAAAAATTCCATGGATTTTCAAATTCGGCTTTGGATAAGTTTTAACAAAAACTTTTTTTTAATCAAATCAATCTTTTGAAAATTATTATTTTATCTGTAAATTACATTTGAATTGAGGACTTGAGTTTTTTAATAAGCCATTAAGTTTAAAAAACGTTGAAACTTTTCATAAACTTTGTTACTCTGCCATCTGTTGTAAGAGTGTGGAAACTTTATTGAGGAGTTCCAATGATATCCATATTCCACACAATCACTATTATTAAAAATGTAATTGTAAAATTAAGAAAAAGTATTTAAAAAATGATTATGAATGTTAAAAACATTAAATAAACTCAATTTACCGAAATGTTTAATAGCTAATTTTTATAGTCAACTGTAACAATCCATGTTTTTTAAATTAAGATTTTATTTTATGAAGATTGTAGTTCCTTAATAGTTGGAAAATTACAGTCAATGCACAAAAATAATTCCTGAGTTATATACAATAAACCTTCAAGAGGCATAGAACATGACTGTTCTATTTCTAACACTTTACGACCAAATAGAGGAGGGAAAGGTTTTTATCATAGCCCCCCAATCTAATTTAATGTGGCATTAGATACTTAAACCAGTCCTTTTGGAATTCAAGGGAAAATAGGGCAAAGGGCCAAAACACTCTAATTTAGAATTTATCACTTTTCCTTCATTTTATGACGACTATAAAATATAGCATTTGAATTTCTCTCAAATTTGGTAAATTTTAATTTAAAAGTATCATTTTATTTTTACTATTTTCATCGAAACCATTCTAATTGTGCTCAGTGGCTCCTCAAACAACAACAAAAATAAAAGAACAGTTATGGAAATTTTAAATGGCCCCAAAGATTCAAAACCACTTTAACGAATTATAAGGACGAATGGACAGAGTTTATAAAAACGATTTAATTATACTTTCAACAATAAAAATATTATTGATGATGTTATTATTTAAATATTATCATTCATTTCTTATGAAAGACAAAACATTTTTTTTATGAAAAAAGTTTAAAACTTCGGGGAAAACATTACGTAAAACTCTACTGTTTCTAATGTTTAAAATTAGTAAATAATCTTCAAATATAGTTATTTGTTTAAAAAAATTGTTTCAACGATTTCAGCCATAGTAAAATTTATTTTAAAAATTGGAAACAGTACAGTTCTAGAGAATGTTTTCCCTGAAAAACTCATCATTTATTAAAATTCAACCATTTTTCAAAAATTGATAAGAATCAATAGTAATAAAAAATTAAATTGCAAAAAACATGGTTAAATTAAATGTTTTTTGTAAGTTTTAAAAAATTTCCATTAAAAATCTTTTTTATTTGAAATGACATCATCAGGAATATTATGTTGATTCTTCAAATTATAAAAAAACTATTTGAGCCGTCAATCGTTAAAATCGCACAATTTAAAAAAAATTGGTATGAAAGGATATTGAAAATGTTTAACAAAAAATAGAATGTATTAAATTGCAGCTTCAGAGCTATTATTAGAAATTATTAATTTTTTAATATAAATTTTCAAGTTTATATAACATTATTAAGAAAAATATTTTACAAATAGTACATTTTCTTTCATATATTGATATTATTTGTTTACTTTGAATATTTTTATTTGAATTTAAACCAAATTTTTAGAATTCAATGTTTATTTTCAATGTAATTACGGCAAACAACAAAATCCAAATATTTGGCTGTGTTAAAATTTGTCTTAAAAAATAGTACAAGCAAAATAACATTTTTTTTAGAAGTTGTGATAATATAAATTCAGTTTTTCATTAAAAAAACTTTGTTTTACAAAAACAAGAATTTCATTCAAGCAATTTAAAGAAAACATTCGAAAGAATTTTAATTACTGGATATTTGTGAATTAAAAAGAATAAATCTCGATAATTTTTAAGATAAAATAATTAAATTGTAGAGATTTTATTATATAACTTAAAGTTTGTAATAAAAATATGTATCTTTTGATTAGAAGCGCCCTTTATAATCTTCAAATATAGTTATTTGTTTAAAAAAATTTTGTTTGAAAAAAAGTGTTCTAACAATTTTAGCCATAGAAAAATTCACTTTAAAAATTGGTAACAGTGGAGTTGTAGAGAATATTTTTCCAGAAAAAATAAGTCACTTATTAAAATTCAACTATTTTTTAAAAATTGGTAAGACTCGATAGTAAGAAGAAACTTAATTCTTGCAAAAAAACATTGTTAAAATAAATGTTTTTTTATATGTTTTAACATTTTTTCCATAAAAATAGGGTTTTTTATTTGAAATTACATCAGTAATATTATGTTGATTCTTAGAATTATAAATTTTTTTTTTGTTTTCTATTTAAAAAAATTCAATTTTAAGAAATCAATACTATAAGTAAAACAACATTTTTAAAAGTTGTGATACTATAATTTGAAATTTGGTATGCTTATTCAGAAATATAAAAAACCACAGTTTCAGATTTTGATAAAAAATGTTGTTTCCCAAAATAAGAACTTGAACCGAGCAATTTGGAGAAAACATTTGAGAGAATTTTATTCACCAGATATTTATAAATTAAAGAGAATCAATCTAGATAATTTTTAAAATTAAATTGCAAAGGTTTCATTATATGACTTAAAATTTATAATAAAAATATTTATTATAATAAATTTAAAGTTTAAAGTTTAATATTTTCAAATTTTAAATTAAAGCTTTTAATAAAAATATTAAACTTTAAATTTTAAATTTATTATAATGAATCATCGTGAAAGCGTTAAATCTATCAAAAATATTTATCTTTTAATTATAGGCACCCTTTAAAATCTTCAAATTTTTTTTAAAACAAATTTCTTTCCACCAAAAAATAATCCACGATTTATTAAAATTCAACCCTTTTCATAAATTTGGTACGAACCGATACTAAGAAAAAATTAAATTAATTTTTAGAAGTTGTGATACTATAATTTGAAATTTGGTGTGCTCATTCAGAAATATACAAAAAAAAAACACAGTTTCAGTTTTTGATACAAATTTTGTTTCCCAAAACAAGAATTTCACCCGAGTAATTTAGAGAAAACATTTGAAAGAATTTTAATTACTAGATATTTGTAAATTGAAAAAAATCAATTTAATTAATTTAAAAAAATATATTAAGTCGCGAACATTTTATTATATGCCCTAAAATTATTAATAAAAATATTTATCTTCTAATTAAAAGCGCCCGTTATCCTTACGGCCCTGTTTTTTCTACAATCCGAAGTAGTGCACACCTCAGAATCGATATATCGTTTGGCGGGCCTTGGTAAAGCGTGAACGTGGTTTCAATTTTCATCAAGATCTAATCGCGATGAATTTAATGATTTTTCAGAGCGGACTTCGTCAAAGGAAGACAAATATTGCATCGTCATGATAGGGTATAAGCAACAGACCTTCATAATCGTATTTTATTCCTCGAGTCAACGATATCAGACGAGAAATAGCTCTACTCTTCTATAGAATTTGGCGCCAACCGGCAATCGTTGAGCATGCGCAGTAAAAACGCCGGCGAGAATTGGATATCACGTGACTCCTCACATATTCGAGAGCCAATCATATCCCACTCGCGACCCCTTCCTTTGTCCCCTTCGCGGATCGCGGCTTTGCTCGTCGATCGAATCGACTCTTGCGCCTACATTCGTGTCACTTTGTGCTGCGAGGTTGTGCAAGTTAGAACCCGCTGACGACCGCTGAGCTTTTGTCGACAAATATCTCCAGAGGCCAACGGAAATTCACCGGCTAGTTTTTACATTACCTGACGAGATTCGAGACCTCATCCTAGAATCAGCCGGCTTTTAGATCTGCAGGGAAAGAAAGCATCGAAGGCAAGTAGTAACCATTTTCAATTCCCTGGGGCCGCATGGCGTAAATATCTACGCCGCATAATCGCCTGAAATGGTCGAATTTTCGTGATGATTCTCAAACCGGGCTGTGTCTTGTGCCGCGCTCTGTTTTTTCCAGGAACATGAAAGTGTTGAAATCGTGAGAATTTACTTTTTTCAAAAAATCGAAATTTGTGGTGTTTTTGGTTGAAATCGTAATTCGACAAGCAGCTCGCCGCAGTTCGCCGGTACATGTGCTCTCAATTCTGAGAAATCGCGGCGTGAAATTCTTAATTTTCAGTGATTTTTGTTATTTTTTTTCAGATACAATACGCGTTTTTCGAATATTGTACTTTGAAACTTGCTTGAACCGGAAGTAAATTAATAATCACGTGTGTGAGATTGCAAATTACTATTTACTGATTAAATTTTAAATTCCAAGTCTTCGTTTTCAACTATTTTTACTGTGATTAATAAATCTTTATGGTGGCAAAAATATTACCGGTCGAATTTAGTTACATATTTGAAATTTGTGTTTATTTTCGGCGAATTTGATAGCCGCCCGATTTCAATTCTGAGAAATCGAGGGTTCAAATGTTTGTGTTTGAAGATTGAAGCGTTTGCAGTGAACATGCCGAGAATGAATATTTTCTTTGTTCACATTTTTACGCATTTCATTTTTTTCCCACTAATTGCATTTGCTATTATTTAGGACGATATTTATTTTATACAATAAATAAAACAATACTTTCTGCAGTTTTATCGTTTCGGGATTTAAAAAACAACGTTGAAAATTTTGAAAAACGGTTGGCAAGGTGGTTTTTGATTTAGATTCTTATCAAATCAGTTTCTAATTTCTAAGTAAGTACGCAAGTCTTACCTTTATTATTATAAAAAGGACGAATGTGTGGATATCAAAAAGTGAAAGATCATGCAAAAGAAATGCGAATTTATCCGTTGTGACGGTATACACAACAGTGTTACGTTTCCTGTTGTGTAATAAATTAGGTAGTCCACATTTCGGTTTGTTTATATTTATCCACAGAAGATTGAATATTTTATCTTTTAAATTAAAAGAAAAATAATCTGACAGCATTATTTTATTTGTGAATGGTTATTTAAGTTTTGAAATTACTGAAATAAATATTAAAATTCCAATCAATTTAAATAATCATTAGAAAGATATAAACATTATTTAGAACTTAAGAATGTTACATATAAATAAAAAAATTGATCTTTTTTTCTAGTTTTTTTCCCACCGTTTGAAAAAAAATTAATATCTTTTTTAGATCAATAAGTGAATTAAGTATTTTTTTGATTCATCATCACAAGTCGTGTAAACACTAACTCTTGGTAATAGATGAATGGCCATGAACAGTGTTGATTTTAATGATTCGTTCTGATTCACTAAATTCATTTAATCAAAAACAAAAATTGTGAACATTTAAATTCTTGTTACAAAACAATAACTAAAAATTAATAATTTTCAATATTCTACAATTACTTGTGCCTCTTTTAGTTAACAAAAGACTTGAGCTAATTTTGTTCCTCATTCCATAATTTTATTTTTTTCCAAGTTTACATTCCTTTGATGTAACATTAGGATATTTTATTTTCCCGAGTTATTAATAATTTAGTAACATGGATTTTTATTTTATTGTTCTTTATTATTATTATTTTTTTATTGCCCTCAAGTTAGGTTTATTTTGACCTTAAATTTGTATAAGTTGCTTGTATTTAGTCGAAGAGTTACGAATTATGAGAAAAATGAATTATCTGTTTGATAATAAACAAATCATCTTAAATTGTGAATAATTTACATTTAGTGTGTACCTAAATTTCTACTAATTATTATTTGTATTTTAGTATTTTTCAACTTTTTATTATATTTTTGATTCATACAGAAACTGGTGATTCGGAGAAATTTTCACTAAAACAAATAGTGTCCCATTTTTTGTTGTATTTCCTTATTGTCATGTTTAAATTAAAAATATGCTTGATCATGGAAAGTACTGATTATATTTCAAAAAGAGCATGATTTTGTAAAAAAATAGTCGAACCTGAGTTTCATTTCGGCAAAGAAAAACTTTTCAGGAAACTAAAATTTTGAATTTTTTTTGAAGCAGTTACCAAAAAAGTGTATCAAACGGTTTTAAATATATTAGCTAAAAATTTATATAAGATTTTTTCTTAATTTATGAAAACGAATTACTAATTTTCCTTAATGTCGAGCAAATATTTAGGATTTTTGAAATAAAATATTTTGGTTTTGTCGTTCATATTGGAAAAATTAAATGCTTTAACTCAGTCTTTTTTTATCCTTCACATATTATTTCTTTGTTTTTAATAGAAAAAAATCTTTTTATATCTTATATCTTGTTCGGTTTAAAAAAAAAAACGATTATTCTGTCGCCACAATTATGAAACATGATCTATTTTAAGAATGTTTTGTTTTCGGTCCTGTCTAATCAGAATTCAATGATTAAAGTAAAATGGTTTCTGATTTAAATACTTTGTTTATAAACTTTGCGTTAATCAGACCGAATTTTAATTTGAAAAAGTTGTATGAGGCTGAGCCACTTACTCATTATTTGAAAAAAAACATGTATTCCATTTCTCCAGCTTGAATTAAAGGAACATGCCAATTTTTCGCTATCATGCAAAAAAAATCGTATCAACCAAAAATAAACGAAATAGTTTTTCTACAAAAGAGATGAATCGTCAACTGATAAAATGAATTTTTAACGAAGTAGTTTTATTTTCAACCAAGTAGTCAAATTTTAAACCAATAAGATTAATTTTCTTCCAAACAAAATTGCTTAAAAAAGGCCAAATTTACAATTTTGAAGCCAGGGGAAAAATGTCTTCATGATAACAAAATGGCATGTTTCTTCGATCACAGCTGAAGAAACTTCAAAAACATGTTTTAGTTCTTTCACAAAATTTTGCAGTAAAAACAATTAAAATTTTTTTTTTTTTTTGGCATATTTAAGAAACTTTTAAATTAAAAGCAGATTTTGTTCTCTATTTTCTATTTTTATATTATTATTCACTATAAAAAACTGCACTTGCGAAAAATTTGAAATAATTGTTTGGTCCATATTAATTTTTTTACATTTTCCAAAAATTTGAATTTTCAAATCCATACAGAAGATATCCGATTTGCCCCCTATTAGAATCCGCTACTCGAAAAAGGGGAATTTTCAGAATTATTTACGCATTTTAAGTCTTGAAAAATTTAAATAAACATTTTGGGACATGCAAGAAATTAATTTTCATTATTTAATGATCGTCGCAACTGAAAATTGTTAAATGAGTAAATTATATTAAAATAATCTTAAAAACATTCTTATTCATCGATGTTTTACGAAATTTGAATAAAATGATTTAATTAACAGGTACGATGAGTGACTGGGAGGGAGAATCGGACTCTGGTCCGAAGAAAACGTTCGGAGGAGAATCCGGTGGTCGTAATTTTGGGGGTAAAGGACGTGGTTTCACGCGAAATGATGACGGCGACAGTTTTCGCGGTGGCGGAGGTGGCCGAGGCAGAGGCTTCAATAATAGAAGTAACGATGACAACGGATTCAAACCCACGAAAAGGTAAACTAAACCTGACAAGGAATTCTTCCAAATTATTCCAGGTTCAAAACCGGATAAAATTTTTAAAAATTAATTTTGTCATATTTAATTTTTTAGCTTTGGCAACGACGACGGTTTCAAGCCCACAAACTTTGATGATGACGGTTTCAAGCCCACAAACTTTGACGATGACGGTTTTAAGCCCACAAACGATGATGACGGTTTCAAGCCTACAAATAGTTATAAGTGTGTGCCAATCTTAATTTTTTACGCCTTCTTTCTGCCTTATTTCTTGAATACAAATTCTATATTTTTTCAGAAGCCGTGGAGACGATGATGGTGGCTTCAAACCCTCATATGATAGGTAATTCAAGAAATTATGCATTGGCTACTAGTTTTGAAAAGTTTGAATTCATTTTGTTTAAAAAAAAAGTTTTTTTTGCAAAAGATTAATATCCTTGATAAGTTTCAGGTTCTATAATTATTTGTAGAATTATTAATTAATTCTTAATTTGTAGAGGTGACCGTGGAGATCGCGGTGGAAGAGGGCGAGGTGGACGAGGCGGAGGTTTCCGAAGAGATGATAATGGCGGTGGCTACAAGTCTTATAACAGGTGATTGTTTTAAAGTTTTAAATTTACTTAGCTTGCAAGCAATGCTTTCAATATTTGATTAATTTAAATTTATTTGTAAGCTTTCAGATTAGAGTTTTGAAAATTCTAAAATCTGATCAAGCTTTGTAAAATGCTGAATCTTACGAAATTATCTTCTTATTTTTAGTGATCGAAATGGTGGAGGCGACGAAAACGGAGATGACGGAGGCTTCAAACCTTCCTATAACAGAGACGGCGGTGAACGAAGGGGCCGCGGAAGAGGTGGAGGCTACAACAGGTAATTGATTTTAATCAATCCAGATTTATTCAAAAGCCTGAATTGTAAAAATATTGCAAAGGTTGATTTAAATTTTTGATTTTGTTAAGTTTTATTGTAAAGTTTGATGAAATTGTTAATCTTCATGAAATTCTGTTTTCTTTATTAGCGACAGAAATGGCGGAGGAGGTGGATATGGCGGCGGCGATGACGGAGATGACGGAGGCTTCAAACCGTCCTATAACAGAGACGGCGGTGAACGAAGGGGCCGAGGAAGAGGTCGTGGAGGCTTCAACAGGTAATTGATTTTAATCGAGCCAAATTTATTCAAAAGCCTGAATTGTAAAAATATAGCACAGGTTGATTTAAAGTTTTGATTTTGTTGAGTTTCATTGTAAAGTCTGATGAAATGGTTAATCTTTATGATTTTTTTTTTGTTTTTAATTAGCGACAGAAATGGGGGAGGAGGTGGATATGGCGGCGGCGATGACGACGGAAATGACGGAGGCTTCAAACCTTCTTACAACAGAGACGGTGGTGACCGAGGGGGTCGAGGAAGAGATCGTGACTTCAACAGGTGATACATTTTTATTATTTTTTAAGCTTTAAAGCTTCGATCTTTTAAATTTAGCTGGAAAGTCTGGAATTTATTGTAGTCACCTATTTCAAAGTCCTAATTTATATTAGGATTTTACGGCGAATTTTTAATTTATAAATTTATAAAAATTGATTTCTTCACTAATAAAAGTATGATTATAATATTTGTGTTTGAAATCACGGTAATTAAATTCAATTTAAAAAAATTCTACTGATCACAGACATTTACTACATCCTTGAATACAATAATTTGAATTCCGCGGGAAATTTCAGATCGAAAAGTAGTCTCGAGTTTGAATTGTAAAGTTTTAAAGAGCCTTAGCTTTAAATTTCAAGAAAATGCGGATCAAAATTTGACGTTTCAAACTCGGAACTCTTGTGTATAACATTTTTTTTGTAATTCTTATAAGATTTACAAATGTTTACTTGACCGATTGCAAATTTAGCTATTCAGGATTGAAAAAATATCGAGCTAAAATAATTTTTCGGCCGAAAAAGTAGCACGATTATTAGATTATTAGTCGAGGTTATTAATTATGGTATTCGTTCAAAGAAAAAATATTAATGATTAGAATCCACGGGGTGTCTATTGATTTGACAAATATTGTTTGCCAATGGTGACCCGTTTTGGAAAAATTCAACTTTTATCGAATTTTTTTATGGATTGAAATGTTAATTTATATTTATTAACATCACTTTTCTTTAATTTGCAACAATTAAATCTTTAACAGTTGAAAATTGAATTTTCAACCGTTCCAATTGAAGAAAATCGATAAATGAATTATCAACATTAGAAAATTCAACTGTTAAAAGTGGAAGAGAATTGAAAATTGAATTATGTATTAAAAATTGAATTTTCAACAGTTGAAAGTTTAAGAAAATAGAAAATTGAATTTTTGACAGTTAAAAATTGAAAAAATTGAATATTCAACGGTTGAAAATTGAAAGGAAATTGAAAGTTGATATGCAATTAAAAGTTTAAGAAAATTGATCATTTAATTTTTAAAAGTTGAAAATTGAGTTTTTAGCAGTTGAATTTCCTTCAATTTCCAGCTGCTAAATTCAACATGAGAATTTAATAAATACACATTTCAATCCATAAAACAAAAAAAGGTTGGAAAAAGTTGATTTTTTTGAAAATGGGTCACTACTGGCAAATTAATAGTCATTCAAAGGACATTCAGTAGAGAATTTAAAAGACTGAAAAAAATTCAAATTCATTTAATATTTAACAAATGAATTTATTATAAAAAGGTTGTTTTTCTTCTCCACGTGTAAAAATGTATGTTTAATCTTTCCCCTTTTTCGTAAAAAAATTACCCCATTTCCCTTTTTTGAGCTCCTTTTACACGGTTATTAAATTGCTCAAAAATGAGTGCGATCAGTATAGATTTTTTTAAAATTTAATTTACTTTATTTCAAATGAAAGACCTGGAAAGGTTGTGGAACTTTGAACTAGGTTTATGTGGCAACTCTGTTTATGAAATTTTTAATCTTATCTATTCTATCTTTGTTTATTTATAGCGACAGAAATGGCGGAGGTGGTGGCTATGGAGGAGGCGACGATGATGGAGATGATGGCGGCTTCAAACCGTTTAACAGAGACGGCGATCGAGGTCGAGGAAGAGGACGTGGCAGAGGTCGCGGTGGTGATCGAGGAGGCGGTGGTGGATTCCGTAGGGATGGCGACGGAGATGGAGGCGATCGAGATTTTGGCGGCGGTGGTGGCGGCGGCGGCTTTGGCGATGATGACGGCGAGAAGAAGGAGCCGATCAACAAGGAGATCTACATTCCTCCAGAACCTGAACAAGACGAGGAGAAGATGTTCGACTCTGGAATTGGAGAAGGCATCAACTTCAAGAATTTTGACAAAATAAAAGTCAAAGTTAACGATGGTATGCCGCCGCCAATCGAGAGTTTTGAAAGTGCCGGCCTGAGACCGTTTGTGGTCGAGAACATAAAGAAGTGCCATTATACGACGCCTACGCCCATTCAAAAGTATGCATTGCCAATCATTATGGCAGGACACGATCTAATGGCTTGTGCTCAAACAGGATCTGGAAAAACCGCAGCTTTCATGGTCCCCATTATCAACACTCTGCTATCGAATCCACGTGACTTGGTTTGTCATGGAGAGCACTGCGAACCACAATGCTTAGTGATGGCGCCTACGAGAGAGTTGGTCATTCAGATCGCCGACGAATGCAGGAAGTTTGCGAGTTCTTCGATATTGAAGATAGAAGTGGCTTACGGAGGCACTGCTGTAGGATACCAGGCAAAACGAATCCTGAACGGAGCCCATATTGTTGTCGGCACGGCTGGCAGGTTAACAGACTTTGTTGATAGAGGTCGTATCCAGCTTGGTTCCATTCGATACTTGGTCCTCGATGAAGCTGACAGGATGTTGGATATGGGTTTCATGAAGGCAGTGGAGAAAGTTGTCGATCATGAAACAATGGCACAAGACAGGCAGACTCTCATGTTCTCTGCCACCTTCCCCGAAGAAATCCAGAAACTCGCCGGAAGATTTCTTAAGCCTGACTACGGTTTTATCACCGTGGGTATCGTCGGAGGAGCCAATGAGGATGTAGAGCAAAACTTCCACGAAGTTAATCGCAAGCAAAAAAAACCGCGGCTAGTCGAGATTCTTGACAAGGAAAGAGAGAACAATACCCTAGCTGGCACTATCATTTTCGTCGAGACGAAAAAGACTGCGGATTTCTTGGCCGCATACCTATCGGAGAACAACTACCCGACTACGAGCATTCATGGAGACAGACTGCAGAGTCAACGAGAGGAGGCTCTCCGAGATTTTAGATATCAGAAGATGCAGATTTTAGTTGCGACGAATGTTGCTGCGAGAGGACTTGACATTAAAGGAGTCTCCCATGTCATACAGTATGATATCAGTAAAGAGATAGACATGCATGTCCACAGGATTGGACGAACGGGCAGAGTTGGAAACAAAGGTCGTGCGACGACCTTTTATGATCCTGAGTCTGATGGAGCAATGGCAGGAGACCTGGTGAGGATTCTCACACAAGCGGGACAACCTATTCCCGACTTCTTGCAGTCTGGGGACAGCGGTATCAGCTTCCAACCTGGAAAATCAAACTTCGGTGCTCACGATTTCCGCCAGGTTAGTATTTTCAGAAGTAATTACCATCGATTAAACTATTTTTTCACTTGGAAATTTTTTGTATGCAATTTCAATGTGATATACTTCACAAATAAATTGCGTAAATATAGAAAAGCTTTGAATATCTAATTCTAATAAATATCTGTTTATTTTTCAGTCTGGAAAAGCGCCAACCACTGATTTTAACGCTGCTGAGACTGGTGGGGAACCAGAAGAAGACTGGTGAACAAGAAGATTCGTTCGTACCTTGTGCAACTACTTTTTAAGTTTTGTGATTAAGAATGAACCTCAGTATTCTGATTACCTTAATTTTTTTTTAATCAACGCATTTTTTTTACTTTTATATTTTTAGTTAAGTTGAATTGTCAAACATGCATATGCAGAACGTAATCTCAATTGATGTGTGTAGAGTATAGACGTTATAGATGAATGTTCTTATCAAAGATTTGATAACTGGCAACTCAAACTGCGTTGATAGTATAAGACAGATTGACAATATTGCCAGCTGCTAGTCTTTATTTTTTGTTACCGGTACTGAACAACTGGTGTGTACTACGCCTGCGAAGATTGTTAAGAAAGTAAATATAGGGCCAAAAGAAATATATTTTGTCTAATATGAGGGAAATGTACAAAAAGATTTCAAATTGGTACTGAAACCTAGCTTTAGAAGAGTTATTAATTAGGACGTTGTTTTATGAACTAAAAAAGAAAATACCATTGGCATTCCGTAGTACTTGCCAAGTATAAACACTCAGTGATGTTAAATGCAAGTGTTAAACGTTGTATAAGTTTCTTTTGTAATAAAAATATAATTTGACGATGTAATTGGTTTTGATTGTAGATTTTAGGAATCGTTATATTAGTCTCAAGGTACATAGTTTAACAAGTACCTAGGTTAGGAAACATTCAGGGATTTCGAAAAAAATCTTGGAAATCACGCTTTTAATAAGGAGAATTAGAAATATTTAAATTTGATTTTGAAATTGTTTTACTGTTTTCCAAAAGATTCTACGTTAGAAGATTAACATTCTGGTCTTTGAATACGTTTAGGGAAAAATTAGCAATTTTGAAAATGAGGTACAGCTACCCTAAAATAAAATTCTTTTTATTTAACCTTGTTTTTTCACTTAATTCCTCGTAAAGATTATATTTTTCGTTAAAATTTTTATTATTTTGTTGAATATTCATATTTTCCTGCTGAAAAATCAACTTGAGAATTCAAATATTTTTTGAAAATTCGTTTTTTTGATTTACAAATTCGTCTTTTTGGGATAAAAATGCATTCTTTGCTTGAGGATTCAACTATTTTGTTGAAATATCTGTTACATTTTCCGTTGAGAATTCATATTTTTTTAAAGTTTTAACATGGTTGAACGTTGCCCCACTTTGTTAGAAAATCATATTTTTGTTAAAATTTCATTATTTTAGTTGGAAACGAATTTTTTTTAACCAAAAATTTAACTAATCCAATTCAAGATCATTTTAGTTGAAAATTGAGCTATTTTGTTGAGAATTCATATTTTTTTAAAGTTAAAATTAAACTGCATAGTTGAAGGTTTTGACCCACTTAGTTGAAAATCATATTATTGTTGCAAATTGATATTTTTAAACTAAAAATTCAACTACTTGTATAAAAGTTGAACTGTTTTGTTAATTTTTTTGTTTGCTGGAAGGTTTATCTCTGGTTGAAAACTTAACTATATATATATACCATTAAGCTATTTCCCTTTCGGCGAGCCTCTAGGGGTAAGCGTGACACTACCCGATTCGGGTAGTGTTTCTAGGTGGATAGTTTCTTGTAGTAAATAACTACAAGTGTGGGCTCACCACACCCACGGCCGCCAAAAGCAACGCAGTAGTATCAGACGGTCACCCATCCAAGTACTAACCGCGCCCAACACTGCTTAACTTCAGTGATCTAACGGGAACTGGTGTTTCCAGCGTGGTATGGCCGTTGCCATATGTTGCCTTATGTCGCTCAAATTTCTTTTTTTTTTGCTGAATTCAACTGTTTTTGGTTTAAAATAAAAATATTTTAGTTGAAATATTAACTATTACATTTTCCGTTGAGAATTTATCTTTTTTAATTGAAAACTCATCTACTTGGGTGAAAGTTGAATTGCTTTGTTAGAAGTTTATTTTTTTCTTTGAAGGTTTATCTTTTTAGTTGAAAATGTACCTATTTTATTCAATTGTTTTATTTTTGTTTGAAATTAATTTGTTCAGCTAAACAAACTAACTTTTCCATTTTTAGTTGAAAACTCATCTTTTTTAGTTGAAAATTTGCATTTTTTTGTAGAAAAGTGATCTTGGTTTTCAATGTCCTCTTTTTTTGTTCAAAAATGCAACTGCTTGAAAATTGACCTTTTCCTTGAAAATTCCACTGTTTTATAGAAAATTCGTCTTTTTGTTTGGAAAATTCATCTTTGGTTGAAAATTTGACTATTTTATTGAAAAATTGTTTTTTAATTTGTTGCAATTTAATATTGTTTAGTTGAAAAATCAACTATTTTGTTAAGAAGTGATATTCTTTATTTATTTCAATTAAATTATTTCACTAAAAATTCTGCTTTGTCGAAAAATCGTTTTTTTTTTTGCTTTGAAGTTCAACTATTTGGTTAAAAATGTATCTTTAGAGGTAGAAAATTCAAGTATTTGGTTAAAAATTCAACTATTTTGTTGAAAATTAAATTATTTTGTTGAAAATTAAATTATTTGGTTGAAACTTCAGCTAAGTTGTTAAAAACTCATATTTTTTTTCGAAAATTCGTTCTTTTCTAAAAAATTCAATTATTTGGTTTAAAATGAAATTGTGTTTGGCTGAAGTTTAATCTTT
Source organism: Andricus curvator (assembly GCA_932195095.1). Taxonomy (NCBI): domain Eukaryota; kingdom Metazoa; phylum Arthropoda; class Insecta; order Hymenoptera; family Cynipidae; genus Andricus; species Andricus curvator. The sequence goes on along the minus strand of CAKNYM010037385.1, from coordinate 58,699 downwards.
TTGTGTTTGAAAATTCAACAATTTCGTTAAAAATTCAACTATTTTGTTGAAAATTTAAATGTTTTTCGTTGAAGTTTAATCTTTTTTGTTTGAAAATTCTACCATTTGGTTGAAAATGTTGTAAATCCTTTTGTTAAGAAGGTGGTCGTTTTGGACGAAAATTGAACTGTTTTGTTGAAAAATCGTCCTTGTGGATAGAATAATTATAATTTTGTATTAACCATTTGTCTTTTAAAAAATTCCTTTATTTGGCTGAAAGTGCAACTACTTTTGGTTGAAGTTTATTCTTTTTTGTTTGAAAATCCAACAATTTGGTTAAAAACTTGATTATTTTGTTGAAAATTTAATTATTTTGTTTAAAAATTTAATTATTTTGTTGAAAATTTAACTATTTTGTTAAAAATAAACTACTTATAATAGATAAGATTAAGATTATTGTTTAAAATTCAACTTAAATCTTTCTGGGTTGTAAATTCTCAACATTTTAAATTATCATAAAAAAGTGTGCAAGATCATGATAAGATCATGTAGTTTGCCCTAGTTTGCCTTATGCCCTACTCTTGCCCTACTCACTCATGTAAAATGTCTTATCTTTCTTTCTCAAAACCAATCTTCCTATTTTTTTTACTTTAATTTTTTGTTGGAAATTTAACTATTTCGTTGAAAATTCGTTTTTTGTTTGTTAAAATATCAAATAATCTTCTTGCTGAAAATTCAACCGTCATCTAAACAATTTGTCTTTTTGGGTTGACAATTCATTTTTGTATGTTGTAAATTTAATTCTTTGGTTAAAAGTTCAACTATTTTGTTGAAAATTAGTTTATTTTGCTTCAAAGTTCATCTGTTTAGTAGTAAATGCACCTTTTTGGTTAAAAAAATTTGTTGAAAATGTAACTGTCATTGGTTGAAGTTCAATATTTTTGGTTTGAAAATTCGACTATTTGGTAGATATTTCATCTTTGCGGGTAGAAAATTCAAGTATTTTGTTATAAATTCAACGATTTTTTCTGAAAATTTAAGTATTTTGTTAAAATGTAAAAAATTCAATTATTTGGATGAAAAAGCAACTTTTTTTGGTTGAAAATTCAACAATTCAGTTGCAAATTTAATTATTTTGTTGAAAATTGAATCATTTTGTTAAAAAGTCATCCTTTTTGGTCGAAAATGAACAACTTTTTTTGTTGATAATTCGTCCGTTTGTATTTAAAATTTATCTTCAAGATAGAAGTCGTATGTTTTGCTTAAAATAAATAAATTTGAAAATTTTAATCTGAAATTGTTTTATTCCGTTTAAAAGAGATTCTACGTTAAAAATTCTACCAGATTAAAATGTTAGGTTTTGAATTTTCAATGGTCAGAGAAATTGAGGGTATTTTGAAAATTAAGTTTTTCGGCCGCCCTATAGTATGAACTGCAGATTGCTTTTTAGAAATTGAGCATGTTTTAT
>CAKNYM010037385.1:10208-56852 GCA_932195095.1 Andricus curvator | reverse complement strand
GATTGCCGGTCTGGTGCAACTTAATGTCTGACCGGCAATCTGTAGACCTGGGTTCGAATCCCAGCGGAGCTCGAGAGGAATTTTTTCACAGCTAAAGACTATATCCATTTTGGTTTAGATTAGTAGATCGAAAATCGCCATTCCATCGACAAAAAACTATTTCACCACGCTAGTCGACAAGATAACATCAAAAACTGAAGGTACTCACTATCGTTCATTGACATGTCCATCAGCTGGAGATCTTCGTCTTGGAGAAGGGCAGAAAAAAATCCATCGGTCGTTTGATTGATCGTATCGGAGGTTGGTGTATGGTAGTACATTATGTCGTTTGGTTCGGACTTGTAAGCTGCACCGTTCTCTGTTCCTATTGGTTCGCTACTGTTTGTTAAGTTCATCGATGTGGCCACCGCTGATCCCAGATTTGACGGTCCACCTGTATAAGTGAGCAGTTTAATTCAGATAAGGGAGCTTTTCTCGAAAAACTAACTTCTTCGCAATATAAATTTTAAATGATAGCACTATTTTCAATTTAAACTATTCGAACTTAAACAATTTAAAAATTAGGAAATTTTGATATTTCTATTTTTAATGAGTCGAAATTGAACAATTTAAAATCGACCGCCAAATTTCACAAGTTTAAATAAAATTCTTTCAACATTAAAAAGGTTGAATTCGAGAATATGTTTCAACTTTGAAAACGTGACAATTCGAGAATATTTGTAATTTGTATTACTGAATTGCTTTTAAAATTAACTTTCTTTAAAACTGAGATTTTATTAATGAAACCTCTAAAGATAAACAATTTTCATTTAAACCCTACAACTCTTTTTGTCAAATTAATTTGAAACTGTCTTAGATGACTATACAATTTTAAGCTGGAATTAACTGAGGATGTTTTCCAAATTAAATTGTTAACCATTTTTTTTATTTTAAATTGTTTTTAAAACGCAAAAATTAATTTAATCGTTTTAGCCGAGGAACAAAATTTGTGGGTTGAGATCCGAAATTTTTTTTTTTTGCTAATTTAAAATTGTTTGAAGATGTGCAAAAAATCATGTTTTGTAGATTAAGTTACAAACGCACTTTTTTATAGAACGTGAAATACATCGAACATACAATTTCTTCAGCTTGAACCAAAGAAACATGTTTTTATTTTGCTTCCGTGATAAAAAAATTACGTGGGTTTCAAAACTTCAAAAAATAAAATAAAAAATCCCAACATTCCTAAACCACGAAACAATTATTTCTACGACAAAGAAAAATAATAACATGTTCAATAAAAAAAAAAAAAATTTTAATGGTAAATAAGGCAAATTTTTTTTTTAATTACAATTTTTTATTATTGTTTATTAGTAGAAACTGTGTATATAAAAAAGTGCAGAAGTACAGAAGATATTAACCGATTCCAAAAACATTTTTTCGTTTCATTTTTTTCGAATTCCAAATCACAAATATTTTTCTCTCGGCTCAAACGATTCGATTAATCATAAAAAAATTTTAGACTATGAAATATAAAGTACGTTATTTATTTATTTAAAATCTTATGTCTTTCTAGATCTAGAACATAGAAATGTAATTGTGGGTCAGCTGATAAGACTGATAAGGTTTAATTGAGCTAGTTTTGAAGTTATGAAGGGCCAAAAAAGCAGGTCTCGGAAAAAAAGATGTTATCGTTTAAATGAGAAAACATTTCTCATGACAAAAATGTGAAACGTACAACAATTATTATATGAAACTTTTGTTCTTATCTTTTCTTACCAATTTTTTTTTAATAATGTGATTTTAATTAATGATAGGTTATTTTCTCAGGAAGAAAATTTTGGTGATTTTTGTGATTTCGCACCTTTTTATATTTATTTTTATATAATCGGCATGGTCCGATGTACTGTGAAAAAAATATTTTTAATTACGTTTTTGGCTTTTTAAAGGTTTGTATTTCTAGCCATTTTGAACATTATTTGGGATATGCGATATATCATATATTTTTATGTTGAAAACACAGTTCGATTGACTATAAAATTATTTTCTTTAAAATCATTTCTTTCATGCTTTCAACATTTTCCACAAATATTTTATTCAAACTCGGATTTAAAAAATGCAGCAATAAATTGGTACAGCCTATCCGAGTTTTAGTTCTTTAATACTTAAAAAAATGTTGAAGAATATTTTATATAAATAATCCAGCCTTACATTGGTTCTTCCAATAAAAAAAAAGAAAATTGAAAACCTGCCATGGTCGCGAGAAAGAAAAAAAATCTCACACTTAAATGAGATTGTGATTTTCTCACAAAAGTGTTACATTGTTTAATTTTTGTTAATTTTTAAAAAAAATTACGGCTATATTCTCTACAAATGAATTGCTAAAGCAATATGATCCTTGGTTCTATTAACAATAGAATTAAATAAATAAATAATTTTACACCCATGTTTCACATTTTCCTATAAAAAATAAATGTTTATCTTTTAAACGATACCATCAATAATACTATTGCAATTTATCAACTATAATTAACTACTTTTTACCGAGAGCTGTTTTTTGTGCCCATAATAGAAAAACTGAAAGCTTTATCCAAACTAAATAACACAATATAATTTTGATAAAAAGTATACACTCAACTCCCGATATAAGATCACCGGGTTTACGATATTCCTAGAACTGGTGGCCTCCGCAGTTTTTTAATGAGAGGAGCTGCGGGGCCGTAAGAGAGGATGTGCTCAGTCAAGCGTGACCACCAGCTCGAGGAGCGCACTCTCAGCGCGTTAGTTGCATCATGTTGCGCCATAGTCCAAATCCAAGAGAAATGGTTTATGCGGCCCTGTATGTTTACGAATTCCTGCGATTTAGGATCAAGACCAAGGCAAGATATGCCCGAAACTGGTCTTATATCGGGAGCTGAGTGTAGATTTTACTATTAAGATAACAAATGGAAAAATATCTCACCAACGTTGTGGTACGGACTTGTGCCATTGAGATCACCAACTGGAGGTGCCAAAGTAGCGTTATGAAGCAATACATTACGTTGTGCCTCGTAATGACTGTGGCTCATGCCATGTCCTGGATATCCAGGAAGTGCTGGATGTGCAAAGTGAGTCGCACCACTCGGAAGTGACAGCATTGATGCCAAATCCTGCCATCGTTCTTCCGTGCTCATTGTGCGCACCAAACCCATGCGACTCTGAAAAATTAAAAAATATATATTATAAGGACATGTTTTTAGTTACTCAAATTAACAAAAAATGTAATTTTTACAAGAGGACCATCTTCTTTGTTCAAGTGATTGTGTGCAAAGTAGCACCAAGAATTGCTGATGAGTTTGAAACGCGACAAGTCGGTTGGCAATGAGGCTAGTTTTTTTTAACGGTTATAAAGCTCATGAAATTCCACGCTGAATGATCCCTAGTAGAGATACTTCTGATATTTTCAAGAGGAGAGGAATAATTTGAAAAAATTAAACTTTCTTGTATTTTATACGCTGACTTCCACTTGTGTCATGACCTGCTAAAGTTATAGCAAAAATCTGAAATTCATATGACCCAATTCTTAAAACCTTATCTTTCCTTCAAACCATTAAAATTAGAAAAATCTTCCCGGGTTCCCGAGTTATGACTAAAAGTGTCCAAGTGTGTCTGCGTCGGGTTTCAGTCGGCTTAAAGTGGCCAGGCAACAACGGTGATCGCCGACTGAAACCTGAGGCAGACACGCTTGGACACTTTTAGTCATATTTTGGGAACCCATGTATATTTTTAAAGATTTTTATTAACTTAAATTACGGAAAAGATTTCGAAAATCACTTCCTATAATTCTCAGATTTTTCCCACAACTTTCTTAAGTCACAGAACTAGTTGAATTTGAGTTACGAAATCCGAGAAACTCTCGGCGATCGCGGCTCTCGCAGTCGATAACGGTGGTTGCCGACTGAAATCCGATCAGAAACGCTTGGACATTTTTGGTCATATCTTAGAAACCCGTGAAGATTTTTCAAGTTTCATTAACTTAAATTAAAGATGAGTGTTCAAAGATTATGTCCAACTTTTAGATTTTTTTTAAATTCGAGAAATTCTCAGCGATCATCTCTCTTGCGACAGACAACGGCCATTGCCAACTGAAACCCAACGCAGAAACGCTTGGACATCTAATACATTTTCTTATGTATGTAGTTTTTTTTTAAAGTACGTATTGAGAACTATTCTCAAAAATGATTTAATGTTCATAGCTCAACAAGAAGTGAATATCGATCATGGAGGAAATTTATCAGTGGAATTTATGCTACTTTTTACGCCCTTCGCGGTGGGGCCGTACAAACAACAATTGATTATCTGTCAATATAGGATGGATTTTGTTCAGCCGTCAGGTGTCACACAGATAGATCCATAGATTTGAAAGATTCACGAGGAGAAGGTGGAACCCCCGTTGATCACGTAGGTGTCATTGGGAGATACGAGATGGTGAGGAATATTAATAATCGAAGCATTTCTTGTCCAGAAAGTAAGACGTGCGTCAATCACACCACCTACTAATTTATTATGACGTTTGTACGAATAAAAAAATGCGAGCAAAGTTATATATCTTCTTGAAGCTTGACACTAAAAATTATTATAGTTGAGCATTTTCTTGCGGTAATTCTAAATAGAATACCGTTTTGCCATTCGACTTTTGTACAAACTTCACTCTTCCTACTATTCCTCTCTTTTCACCTTTTTTTTTTAATTCCTCTTTTCCCCCCAGTTTTCGATAAACTTATCGTATTTTCCTTGAAATGAAAACTGAATTAATAGAATCAAATAAGAAAAACCCATTCTTTTTCGTTCAAAGTTAATTATTTTTTATTGAAAAGTCTACCATTTTATTTTTGGTTGAGAATTAATTTTTTTGGCTGAAAATTCTATTATTTAGTTGAAAATTTACAAATTTTGTTAAAAACTCATCGTTTCTAGTTGAAAATTCATCTCATGGTAGCAATTTCGTCATTTTTTGTTAAAAATGCAACTGTGGTTGAAAATTAATCTGTTTTTGTTGAGGATTAAACTATTTTGTTGAAAATTCATCTTTTTTGTTGAATTAAATTATTTTTTATTAAAAATTAAAATCTTTTTTGATTGAAATATTAAATATTGAATTTTTGGTTGTGAATTCATTTTTTTGGTCGAAAATTTAGCTGCTTTGTTAAACATTCATCCTTTTGGATTAAAAATTAATCTTTTGGTAGAAAAGTAATCTTTTTAATTAGAAAGTCTATTATGATTTTTTTGGTTCAGAATTCATCTCTCTTGGTTGAAATTTTAATTAATTGGTTAAAATCTCAACTTTTTTGTTAAAAAGTAGTCTTTTTTGGTCTGAAATTCGTCCTTTTGTATTGAAAATTCATCTTTGGTAGAAAAGTAATCTTTTTTGGTTAAAAGTTCATTCATTTTAATTTAAAAGTCTACTATTATATTTTTGGTTCGGAATTTATCTTGGTTGACAATTTAATTATTTTGTCAAAAATTCAACTATTTTGTTAAAAAGAAATCTCTTTGGTTGAAGATTGAACTATTTATTGAAAATTAACCTTTTTGTTGATAATGCATATTTTTGGGTCAAAAATTCAATTTTTTTTTTACAAAATTCGCCTTTCTGGCTTTAAAATCCCCAAATTTATTGGAAAATGTTTTTCTTTCTTGGCGGAGAAATCTTTCTTAGTAGAAAATTAATCTGTCTTGGTTGAGGCTTCAACCATTTTGTTAAAAATTGTTTTTCTCTTAATTTTTTTTAATTGACGATTTAACGATTTCATTTGTGGTTGAAGATTGGTTTTTTTCAGATGAAAATTCATGTATTTTGTTGTAAATTCGTTCTTTTCGAAAGTTGAACTACTTTATGAAAAATTAATTGTTTTTTGGTCGAAGATTAATCTTTTTGTTTAAAAATTTAACTCTTTACTAAAAATTCAACTGTTTTGTAGAAAATTCGCCTTTTTGGGTTGACATTTTAAGTTTGGTAAAAATTAACTTTCTTGTTGAAAATTCATATTTTGAGATTGAAATTCAACTGTTTTGTAGAAAATTGGTCTTTTTGGCTTGAAAATTAAAAAATTTGGTTGAATTTTTTTTCGTTCTGAAAAATATTTCTTGGTTGAAAATCAACTCTTTTGTTGGAAATTTATCTATTTGGTTAAAAATCCAACTATTTTTGGTTAAAAGTTAATTTTTTTTTGTTGAAAAGTTTTCTATATTATATTTTTGGTTAAGACTTCAACTTATTTGGTTACAAATTTTATTATTTGGTAAAATCTTTAATTATTTTGTTGAAAATTCAAGAATTTCATTAGGAAATTTAGTTTATCAATTCAAGACTTTTGCTGAAAATGTGTCTTTTTGGTTTGGACATTCATCTCTGCAGGTTGAAAATTCAACTATTTGGTTGAAAATTTATCTTTCTTGGTTGAAAATAAATTTTGATAAAAAATCATCTTCTCGGGTTTGAAAGTCAGATGTTTTCTAATTAATTAATTTTTTGTTGAAAATTCAAAACTGCTTTGTTGAAAATTCGTCTTTCTGGCTTAAAGATTCAACAATTTTATTGCATTTTTTCTTTTTTGACTAAAACGTCTTCTTTAGTTGAAAATATAACTATTTTGTTGAAAATATAACTTTTTTGTTGAAAATTCGACTTTCTGGTTTGAAATTTCAACTTTGTAGGTTGAAAATTCAACTATTTGGTTCCAAATTGATAATTTTATCAGTAAGAATTTATTCCCATATTTTCGTGAAAAATCACCCTGTTTAGAGAGAATTTTGTGTTGTGAAGTCTGTTCGTATTAAAGTTGGCCTTTTTTCAATTATTGGATAATCACTTCAGTTTTTGCACATAGGGGAAACCTTCCTACAGTGGATAATGCAACCTACAGTGGATAATGCAACCTACAGTGGATAATATATATATATTTATATATTTCCATTAATCGATGTCTATTTTAGGGTAGGCGTGACACTACCCGATTCGGGTAGTGTTTCTAGGTTTTTCTTGTAGTTATAAATAACTACAAGTGTGGGCTCACCACACCCACGATGTGCCAACAGCACTCATGTCAGTATTCTTGAATGGTCACCCATCCAAGTACTAACCGCGTCCAACGCTGCTTAACTTCAGTGATCTGACGAGAACTGGGTTTTTCAGCGTGGTATGGCCGTTGGCATAATTAATTAAAAATATTAATGTATGTAAAATAATGAATTAAACTTAAATAACAGTTAATAGACTAAACGTGTTAATAAATAAAATTGAAATGATCTATTTTTCTTTTATTTGTGCTCTTAATTAACGATTATCCACTGTAGGGAGGTTTCCCCCAACATATTTTCTATTTCGTTTCAAAAGACGACGCACAGCGTGAAAACTGCGAAAGACAGGTGTCGACATGAATTATCAGTTTTTCTTAGACCCTTGGAAGAAACTATGGAGGCTTAATCTTGGCGTAAACGCGGTAGTTCGTGTACAGACCATGACGGCCTAATGCTCGTGGCATTGGCTCTAATGCGCGAAGTGCAAGAAGAAGATGAATAGGGAAGCCAACGTGTGCGAATTGTGGATTGTTGACTGGTTGCATCAATCAGTCGTTGGTGCAATCTGTTGAGCGCTCGCGTCTTTAAAAAATGATTCTTGCTTGTCAGCGCATCTGCCGCAGGCTTACGTACCGTAAGGCCGTGAAACTCAGTTTTAATACGACTTTGTTTCACTCCAAATAGAACTTTCGGTAAACCACTTTTATCCCAAATTTTTCGTTCATTAAAATCTCAGTGAGATTTTTTAAAATAACGATTTTTTTGGGTTCCCAGGAAAAAGAATCGATTGAATGGAAAATATTTAAATCGGAGAATTTAAGAATGCTGATTCACGCGACACAGTAAAAACGTAGGGATCAATTTTGTTGCAGGTAGAATTAGAATCGTGTTTACTTTACCTTGGATGTGATTCGAGTACATCAGTACAGGCCCCACAGTCCCTATGGGATAAAATATAGGGACCAAAGGGTACTTTTCGTCACGCTCATAGGGTACTTTTTTCGTGCTCAAAGGATAAAAAATTGCGTAAAATTAGAATGAATTTAGAGGAATTTAAGATAAACGAGAATAATTAGATGAAATTCATAAAAATTCAAGGTGAATTAAAACAAAATTAAATGAATTGAAAACAATTTTAAAATATGAAGAAACTTTTATGAATTCAGTAACTTTGAAATGAGCTTAGAAAAATTCAAGGGAATTCAAAAGAATTTTTTTAAAAATTAAGAAAAACAAAATCCATTGAATTAAGTATAATTGAGTAAATTTAGAATAGTTCAAGTGAAGTAAAAAATTCAAGGGAACCCCAAAGAATTTGAAAAAATTCAGGATGAATTTCAAAAAATAATTTCAAATCTTTGAAACTCTACTGATTTATAACTAAAGAAAATGACTAATAACTACAAAACAATTCAAAAAAATTCAAATGAATTGTAAAAAGTTTTAAAAATCGAAAAAAATCCATTTATTTCTGTAAAATTTGAGTGAATTTAGAGGAATTTAAGGAAAAGAGAAGAATTCGAAGAAATGCATAAAAATTCAAGGTGAATTAAAAAAGAAAATTCAAATGAATTGACAAAAATTTTAAAATATGAGAAAAATTTAAAAATATGAAAAAATTCATTGAATTGAGTAAGTTTGAAATAAATGCTAGACAAAATTAAAGAGAATTCAAAAGAATTTGATGAAATGCCTAAAAATGTAAGGTGAGTTTTAATGACTTCAAGATGAATTAAACAAAAACTTTAAAAAAATCCATTGACCTGAGTCAAATTGAGTGCATCTAGAAGAATTCAAAAGGATTCAAAAGAATTCAGGATTAATTAATAAGAATTCAGGGCGAATTCCAAATGAATTGCAAAAAATATTGGAAAATCTCTTAAAATCTTTGAAACCCTTGGGAATCCCTTGAAAATGTTTAAATCTCTTGAAAATGCCTTGGAATCTTTTAAAATACTTTAAAATATTTCAAATCCTTTGAAACCCTATTAAATTACTGAAATCAATTAACAATTTCTTTATAATCTTTTAAAATAACCTAGAATATTTCTAATCCCTTAAAATATTTTGAAATACCTTGAAATTTTTTTAAACTCTAGAAAATACCAAGGAATTTTAAAAATACCTTAAGATATTTCAAATCCTTTGGTCATTTTATCAATTAATCTGCAGAAGCAATTATATAAAAACTTTTTAAAAAATCAAAAAAATCAATTGAATTATGTAAAATCGAGTGAATGTATAGTAATTCAAATGAATTAAAAAATTCAAAAGAATTTCAAATAATGCAGGATAAATTAATAAGAATTCAGGGTGAAATCCAAAAAATAATTTTAAATCTCTTCAAATCTTTAAAATCCTACGAAATAACTCACTTTTTTGAATACATTCTTTAAAATCCACGAAAATGTTATTAAATCTATTAAAATTATTAAAATAAATTAAAAATTCCTTGGAATCTTTTAAGATTTCCTACAATATTGCAAATTAAAATCTCTTGAAAATGCCTTAGAAGTTTTAAAAATACCCTAACATCTTAAAAATCCCTTCAAATTATTGAAATTTATTACAAATTTTTCGGAATCTTTAAAAATAATCTGAAATATATCGAAAGGATTCAAGACGATTCAAGACAATTCAGTGACCAATGTGATCTTTTCATTTAAAAAAGTGAATAAAAAATAATTTGAGAAAAAAGTGACTAATAGTGACTGTGTGTGGCAGCCCTGATTATTTTTTTCACAGTTACTTCTTACAGGAATTCCCTAATTTTTGCTATTTTTTTTTAAATGCTCTTGGAAGCTTTGATCTCAATATAGTTCCATTAGGGGGCTGCAAATAGGGTACCATGGGGACCTAATCTTAAAAATAGGGTACTTTAGGGACCTTGACTGAATATAGGGTACAATAGGGGATATAGGGACCGGTCTGTGAGGCCTGCGAGTATCTCTCGGACTTGGTGTACGAAATGCCGAGTTGTTTTTTTTTTTTTTGCATTTTGTACCTCAAGTAGCTGATGCTTCGTACTACAAGTGGTCGGTACATCGTACCCTTCATCGCAGTGAAACATTACCTTTAGACGTGGTCTCATAAATTTAATCATTTCAATCGGTCACCATACAGCAAACACGGATTCAGACAAATTTCGTTGAATTATTTGTCTTTGTTTTTTAATTGGAACTGTAAATGTTCCGATTAAAAAAAAATACTGAAAAATAATTCAACGAGATTTGGTGGCCAATTTAAGTGATTAAAATTCGCGTGAAACTGCATTTTAAAATTCTCCGATTCAAATCATTTCCATCCAGTCGATTCTTTTTTCCTGGATTGTCTAAAATCCGATGGTTCCGATTTAAAAGAGAAAGAAAAAAAATTGGTTTCGCAAGTTTTGGCAGGGCAAGAGAGAGTTTAAAAATGGGAACGAAGAGGACTCGATTGCTCTTCGGTGGATCTCAAAATGAAATCTTGGACGAACTGTCTGGTGTAGCGAATGAATACTATACGGTGTACGCATTCCTTCGCTACTGGCGCAGGTGATTTATGTACCCAGCGTGTACACCGTATTCGCACATACAATTTCTCGCATACAGGACAGAAGTCCTGTGATCTCTTTCTCTTTTTAGCCGAGATTCTCTCTTGTTCTTAACATTTCTCTTTTCTCCTCTAACTAAGAGTCCGAAAGAACCTCTTCAATGAGTCGAAGAGATTCTCAGCCTCTTCTAGACTATCTCTGTCTCACTTCAATTTACCCTTTCCTATAAATTATTAATTGATTTGTCTCTCTCGGACTTTAGAGCCCAAAATGCTCTCAAACCAGGGGAAATAGGGCGATTTTTCACGAAAATAGGGGAATAATAGGGGAATAAATTCGGGTAAATAAAATTAATGTAGATACCATATGGAATGCCATATGAAACACTTTAAATTCCTAACACTATGTCAATATATACAGGGTGTTTTTTTAACTTGAGACATCGAAATATCTCAAAAAATACGCATCCTATGAAAAAAATATCCGTAATAAAAACTTTTCATTTTCGAGGGGGAAAAGCGACTTTGAAAAAAATTATCCCACCCCCAGGAGGGGGGTGGGGAGTCGAAAAATCGAAAAAAAATATATCGCGAATCGAAAAAAAATTTTCGAATAAAACTTACGTATTTCATAAAGGAGAATCTCAATCTGTGATAAAAAATTGGGTTGGAGGGGGGGGGCTGGAGGGGTAATTTTTTCAAAGTCGCTTTTCCCCCTCGAAAATAAAAAGTTTTTATTACGGATATTTTTTCCATAGGATGCGTATTTTTTGAGATATTTCGATGTCTCAAGTTAAAAAAAAACACCCATATTGCGTTTTCATCAATTTACTACCTAAAGACGAATTTTCGATAAAAGAGTTATATTTGTAAGTTAGAAAGTCCAATATTTGAAAAAACACTTTTAAACCCAAAAATGTGTATTTTCGACAAAAAAGGTGATTTTTAACAAAAAATTAATTTTAAACCGAACAGTTGCATTTACAACCAAATAGTTGAACTTTCAAACAAAAGAGACGAATTTTCAACAAAGCAGTTGAAAGCTTCAACTAAATAGTTAATTTTCAGAAAAAAATATTAATTTTTAACAAAATATATAGTTCAATTTTCAACCAAATTAATTTTTAATCAAACAGTTGCATTTACCAAAAAGGATGACTTTTCTACCATGAAGGATGAATTCTCAATCGAAAAGGACAAAATTTTCAAAAATTCAGTTGAATTTTCTAACCAGAAAAGACGAATTTTCAACAAAAATACATACATGAATTGTCAACCAAATAGTTGAATTTTCAACTTATAAAGGCTAATTTATCAACCAAAAAGAGATGTTTTTTTACAGTGCAATTAAATTTTCTATCATAAAATATGATTTTTGAACCAAAAAATATTATATAGATAAATTTTCATATAAAAAAAAATTGATTTTCTACCAAAAAAGATGAATTTCTAAAAAAATACATTAATTTTCAACCAAATTATTGAATTTTTAAGCCAAAAAGACGAATATTCTATAAAACAGTTGAATTTTCAACACAAAAATATGAATTTGAAAAAAATATATTTTTCTACCAAATAGTTAAATTTTTAAGTAAATAGTTCAATTGTCAACTAAAATAGTTGAATTTTCAGCTAAGAAGATTAACTTTCTACCAAAAAAGGAAAAATAAAAAAAAAAATACAAGAATTTTCAACCAAACAGTTGCAATATTTACTAAAGAAGATGAAATTTTTACAGTTGAATTTTCTACCATAAAATATGTCATTTCAAGCAATAAATTTAATATTTTTATCTGAATTAAATAACAGTTAAAATTAACCAAAAAGTACGATTTTTCAACAAAATAGTATCATTTTCAAACCGAAAATATGAATTTTCAAAAAAAAGTTAACTTTCAACCAAATAGTTGAATTTGCAACTAAATAGATACATTCTCAACCAAGAAGATTAATTTTCTACCAAAGAAGAGAAATTTTCAACAAAATACAAGAATCTTTAATCAAAAATGATTTTTCAACAAAAGAATTTCACGTTTAACCTAAGATAGTTGAATTTTGAACCAAAAAGATGAGTTTTTAACCTCGAAGATTAATTTTCTACAAAAAAGATAGATTTTCAACAAAATACATGAATTTTCAACCAAATAGTTGAATTTTTAAATAAAAAAGATAAATTTTCAACCAAATAGTAGAATATCCAACTAAGAAAGATTTTAATGTAAGTAAACAACAGTTGAATTCAATCAAAAAGGACGAATTTTCAACCAAATAATTCAATCCTGAACAAAAACAAATTAATTTTCAACCAAATGAGATAAATTAGGAACAAAAAATATTGATAGTAGACTTTTCAATAAAAAAAATGGACCTTTAACCAAAAATAGTTGAATTTTCTTATCGGACTATTAATTCAGTTTGCATTTAAGTGAAAAAACGAGAAAAAGGGGAAGTCTGCTATCTTGATGAGATTTCCAGATATCGAAATTTCGACACTGTCTGCTTTGAATTCAAAAATCCTCTCTATCAACAGTTTTTTCGACTTTTAATTATTCGAAACAAAAAAAAAAAGATTTTGATAATGGAAACTATTACTCAGAATGATGTATGAAAAAGGGCTTGATTGCGCAGATGCTATCGTGATTAATGTTTGTGTTGTCGATCGAATTTCTGGTCAGAGAGAAGCAGATCGTGTGACACCTGCCAACACGAATCGACCTGTCAATTCTTCACGGAAGGATGAATTACCTCAGCCACCTTTCTGTCCTGCTACGCTCCTTATTCACCTGCATATTTTTCTACGTGGTCGCTCCAAAGACCCTGTGGTTGTGAATGAAAATATTGGTAAAAGCATAATCTCCTCGGTCACGAGTCTTGTAAGTAAAATAAATATTTTCAGGTTACTAACACCCATCCTGAGAAAAAAAATGATGCAGAGATCAGACTTGATCGTGAAAGAAGTTATGGAAATAATGATCATTTGAGATTTCGAATGTAAATTGTAGATTTAGAATTCCGCTATCAGACTGAACAGCTCAAAATGCTTAAAATTGTTGAATTTAACCAAAAAAAGGTGAATTTTTAACAAAGATTGAACATAATCAAATAGTTGAACTTTAAAAAAAAGGCGAATTTTTAACCACACAGTTAAATTTTCAACCAACAAAAAAAAATGGTCAAACCAAGAAGACGAATTTTTAACAAAATAGTTGAATTTACAACCAAGAAATATTTTTCAGCCAAAAAACAAAAATCAACCAAATTGTTGATTGTTCAAGCCAAAAAGACGAAGTTTCTACAAAACAGTTGAATTTTCAGCAAAAAAGTTCATTTTTAAGCAGAAAGTTAAATTATCGACCCAAAAAAAAAAAAAAATCTACAAATCAGTTAAATGTACAACCCGAAATTATGAATTTTTAGCAGAAAAGTTCATTTTCAATGAAATATTTGAATATTCTACCAAAAAGTTCAATTCTACAAAAAAGACGAATTTTCAACTGAAAAATATAAATTTTTAACAAAAAATGGAACAGTTAAATTTTAACTTGAAAAATTTAATTTTTAACAAAAAAAATGAATTTTTAGCCAAATAGCTAAATTTTCAAACAGCAAAAATGAATAGTTAAACCGAGAAGACGAATTTTTAACAAATAAGTTGAATTTTCAACCCGAAAATATGAATTTTTGACAGAAAAGTTAATTTTTAACTATTAGATAGTTAAGTTTTCAATCAAAGAGATGAATCTTAAAGAAACAGTTGAATTTTCGACAAAAAAATACTTTTTGAAAAAATAATTAAATTTTCAGTCAAGAGAGATAAATTCTGAACCAAAAAGATAATAGTAGACTTTTTCATTTAAAATAAATAACTTCCAACCAAAAAATACTATTTTTCTACCAAAAGATGAACTTTCAATCCAAAGAGATGAATTTTCAATCCAAAAAGAAAAAAGTTTCTACAAAACAGTTGAATTTTCAGCAAAAAAGTTCATTTTTAAGCAGATAGTTAAATTATCAACCCCCCTCCCCAAAAAAAATCTACAAATCAGTTAAATTTACAACCCGAAAATATGAATTTTCAGCAGAAAAGTTAATTTTCAACTAGATATTTGAATGTTCTACCAAAGTTCAATTATTGTACAAAACAGACGAATTTTCAACTGAGAAATATAAATTTTCAACAAAAAATGGAATAGTTAAATTTTAAGTTAAAAAAATTAATTTGTAACAAAAAACAAGAATTTTTAACCAAATAGCTGAATTTTCAACCAGCAAAAATGAATGGTCAAACCAAGAAGACGAATTTTTAACAAAAAGTTGAATTTTCAACCCGAAAATATGAATTTTTTACAGAAAAGTTAATTTTTAACTAGATAGTTAAATTCTGAACCAAACAGATGAATCCTCAACAAACATTTGAATTTTCGATACAAAAAAATAATTTTGAAAAAATAATTAAATTTTCAGTCCAGAGAGATAAATTCTGAACCAAAAATATAATAGTACACTTTTTCATTAAAAATAATCAACTTCCAACCAAAAAATACGATTTTTCTACCAAAAGATGAACTTTCAATCCAAAGAGATGAATTTTCAATCCAAAAAGACGAATTTTGAACAAAACAGTTGAATTTTCCACAAAAAAAAAATTTGACAAAGTAATTAAATGTTCAGCCAAAAAAGATGTACACTTAACCAAAAATATAATAGTAAAATGGTTTTATTTTCAACTAAATAGCAGAATTCTGAACATTTCTGAACCTGACTTTTCAACCAAAAATGAAATAAAATTTCAGCCAAAAATGGTTCGATTTTCTTTTCGGGTTCTAACAATACAGTTAGCATAGATGATAATAGGTGAAAATAAGAATTATTTTAAAAATTATTTCTACAAAACAGTTGAACTTCCGATAGAAAAAAAATTTCAACAAAATAATTAAATTTTCAACCAAAAGAGATGAATTCTGAACCAAAAATATAATATTAGACTTTTCCATTAAAACTAAAAAGATGACTTTTCTACCAAATGATGAATTTAAAAAAAAACTTGTTAGCAACATAATTAAATTTTTACCCAAAAGAAATTAATTCTGTAACAAAAAGATGACGTTTTAACAAAATAGCTGAATTTGCAACCAAATAGCAGAATTCTGAACCTTTCTGAACCTGATTTCTCAACCAAAAATAAAATTAACTTTCAGCCAAAATGGTTGGATCTTCTTATGGTGCTCTATTAATTCAGTTCGCATTTAAGCGAAAAAACGAGAAAAGGGGGAAGTTTCTAGAAAAATAGGGGAAAAAAGGAATTATTTGAAAAAAGGGAATACGGAAAAGCTGGAAAAGAGTGTGAAGTCTCGAATATATAAATAAAACTTATTGTTCTTGGCTTTTTGCGACCCTCAGTACTAATATCAGTTTTCCGTTTTGTGGCCTTTGGGGTCTGCGAATGATGAAGATTTAAATTTTCATCAGACGTTTCGGCACCATACATGGGCCCTCTTTAGTGATTTATTCTTGAGAAATAGCAGTTTTTTCCTTTTTTTTTTAAGTTTAAAACTTCCGTGCAGTTGTTTTTGATATTTCTTTGCACTTTTTTGTTTCGAATTTGGTTTGACTTTTTATGACACTACTTTTAAAAAATGTCTTTTAGTTTGTTTGAATTTTTTGAACTTTTTATTTGCATTCTTCATCTCACTGAGGACTACTCTTTGTTGAAAAAACTGCTATTTCTCAAGAATAAATCACTGAAGAAGGCCCATACATGGAGCCGAAACGTCTTATGAAAATTTAAATCTTCATCATTTACGGACCCCAAAGCCACAAAACGGAAAACTAACAATAAAACTTATATCTGACATTCTAAAGTACTGCAATAATAATTTTTTCGCGGGTTTCAGGTCTACGAACTGGATAGTTTTTGTGAAAATGATTAAGGCCTTTTTCTTGGATTGGTTTTTGTCCTTTTGACGACGTCATCAATGATCGTCATACAGAGGAAATTCGTCTCGCACATCCTAGATCAGTACAGGAAGTGCAGGGAGCGAATTATGCATTTCACAGTGCAAACCCTGACGAACGAATGTGGACGTCCCGTCGCGATTGTTTCTTGATTCTTGGCGAAAATTGCTCTTTACAGTTTACAAGGTTGCAAACCTCTGCGGATGAGGAATGTGAAGAGGCACTCTCTTTTATTCTATAAACGTCAGTCTCAATCAAAGTCTGTCTGGAATTCAGCTACAATATGTTTCACTTATCTTCTCAGGTATTCCGTTTTTTAGATTCGAAAATAGGCTTCACAAACGGAATAAGAACTATCACTGAATCAAGAAAACGCGTTTACTTTTCCGTATTTAGAACCACAATTGTTTTTGAATCAAGGGAATGGTGGTTCTAAATACGGCCAAGTAAACGCGTTTTCTTGATTCAATGATAATTCTTTTTCCATGCAGGTCGAAATTGTCTCAAAACAGAGAAAATAAGAAGATTTTCCACAAAAATAGAAGAGTATTTCATTTTTAACAAAATAGATCCACTTTTGAAAAAATAGTTGACTCTTTAACGAAAAATATTAATTTTTAATTAAAAAAATGAATTTTCAAGCAAATACTTGAATTCTTAAATAATTATTGAAATTTTCAACTAAAACGATAAATTTTCAAAAAAAAATGGAAGTTAAATTTTCAATTGAAAAAATTAATTTTCAATAAAAAACGAATTTTCAATAAAATAGTTCAATTTTCAACTATAAAGATTTTTTTTTCAATTAAAATGATGCATCTTCAACCAAAAAATTAATTTTTAACACAACAGTTCAACTTTTAACCAAGTAGTAGAATTTTCAACCAAACCAGATTAATTTTCGATCAAAAAGTTGCATTTTCACTCAAAATATGTGAAATTTCTACCAAAAGGGATGAATTTTAAAAGACGAATTTTCAATCAAGAAAAAAAAAGAAAATTCAAGCAAATTATTGAATTTTTATGCAAAAAAATGAATTTTCAACCAAGAAGGTTAACCTTCTACCAAAAAGACGAATTTTCATCAAAATAGTTACATTTTCAACTAAAGAGATAATTCTTCGATTAAAATGATGAATGTTCAAACAAAAAATTAATTTTTAACAAAGTAGTTGAACTTTCAACTAAATTGTTGAATTTTCAAGCAAGAAAATCAATGTTGAACCAAGAAGAGTAATATTCTACCAAAAAAGATTAATATTTCTGTTAATAAAAAAAAAGAAATTTCAAGCAAATTATTGAATTTTTAAGTGAAAAAAAATGAATTTTCAACCAAGAAGATTAACTTTCTACCAAAAAGACGAATTTTCATCAAAATAGTTAAATTTTCAACTAAAAAGATAATTTTTCGATTAAAATGATGAATCTTCAAACAAAAAATTAATTTTCAACAAAGTAGCTGAACTTTCAACTAAATTATGGAATTTTCAAGCAAAAAAATGAATTTTCAACCAAGAAGATTAATATCCTACCAAAAAAGATTAATTTTTCAATAAAAAATAGTTATATTTTCAACCAAAGAATATGAAACTTCTACCAAAAGAGATGAATTTTCAAAGGCGAATTTTTAATGAAGAAAAATTTTCTAGCCAAGAAAAAAAAGAAATTTCAACCAAATAGTTGAATTTTCAAGCCAAAAAAAAAATTAATTGTTAACCCAAAAAATTAATTTTCTACCAAAAAGGACGAATTTTCAACCAAATAGTTATATTTCAACCAAAGAGATGATTTTGATCAAGTAGTTCAACTCTTAACCAAGTAGATCAATTTTAAACCAAAAAATACGAATTCTCAACGTAAAATGTACCTAATATTTGATATTTCAACCAAAAAAATTTTAGTCTAAATTGAAAACAGTTGAATTCAACAAAAAAAAAAACGAATTTACAACAAACAAGTTACATTCACAAGCAAAACAAATTTTTCAGTCCAGAAAGAAACAAAATCAACTCAATTGTTGTATTCTCAGCACAAAAAGACGAGTTTTGAAGAAAACAATCAATCGACAACAAAATAGTTGAATTTTCAACATAAAAAGACCAATTTTCAACAAACCAGTTGAATTTTCAACCAAATTTTTGAATTTCAAGCTAAAAAGACGAATTTCCTCCAAACAGTTGAATTTTTAACGGAAAAGTTAATTGTCAACTGAACAGTATAATTTTCTACCAAAGTAGTTGAATTTTGTACCCAAGATGTTGAATTTTCAACCAAAAAGGATGATTTTTTAACAAAACTGTCAATTTCCAAACAAAATAATTCTCAGTTTCTCAGTTTTTTCATTTTTTTTTCAGTAAAAAATTAAACTATTTGGTTGCAAATTAGCTTTTTGGTTAAAAAGTCAATTATTTTTGTTAAAAATTTTATTATTTTTGCTGAAAATTTGACTATTTTGTTGAAGTCATCTTTTATCTTCGAAAATTCCACTGTTTGTTTAAAATTCGTCCTTCCGGATTGAAAATTCATCTTGTATAGTAGAAAAGCTATCTTTCTTGATTGAGAATGAACATTTTTGTTGAAAATTCAACATCTAAAAAATTCAACCATGTGGTTGAAAAAAAGACGAATTTCCTACAAAACAGTTGAATTTTTAACGAAAACGTTAATTGTCAACTAAACAGTATAATTTTCTACCAAAGTAGTTGAATTTTGAACCCAAGATGTTGAATTTTCAACCAAAAAGGATGATTTTTTAACAAAACTGGCAATTTCCAAACAAAATAATCAAGTATTCAACCAAATAATAAAAGTTTTAACCAAAAAAGAGGAATTCTCAACCAAATATATAATAGTAGGCTTTTCAACCAAAAAGAATTGTCTTTCAACTCAAAATAGTTAGATTTTCTTATTGACTTATTAAGTCAGTTCGCGTTCAAGTGAGAAAACGTAAACAGTTTAAATAAACATTGAAGGTAATTAAAATTTGTGTCTAAATAATTTGTATCCAAATATTCTAAAAATAATAGGTTAAAAAACTGGGAAAATCGCTTAGAAAATGAAATTCATTTACCGGACTACACTTTTTATTATTTTGGACTACACTTTGAAATCCGGACTAAAAAAAGTGTATCGGACTACGCAACATTTTAGGCCCTGATAATGAAGTACATTAGCGATTTTAATAATAATTTGTCAAACTTATTTAATTAAAAACTAACTTCTCAGTATTCACTCATCAATTATGATAAATATGAATACAAATGAGACTGATATGAGATTTCAGGTCGGAAGCGAAGGTGTACTACTTAACTGAATTCAGTCCCAGCAACGACTAAACGTTTTGAGTTGCCCTTAATGACTCACATATAAACTAACGGATGTTATATTCGCACTGGATAATGGACCGCGATATTAATTATGATTCATTCGGGATAATTATCGCATTAATATTAATCGCGATGCATCTCGGCAGAAGGACCCTAATGCGCTTCGAGATCCAGGTTCCTTTTCCGTATTGCATTCAGTACTTTTTCTTCTTATTGAGCAATGAGTAAGTAATGACTAACTGCAGAATTAACTTGATTGAAATGCGACTTGACCACATTTAATCACATTTACAATAAAGTTTATTTATTTTCCAGAGCAGGATTTAACAATATTGTTATGCGGCATCAGAATTTTTTATACTCAATTATGAACCTTGGATTTTAGACCTATATACTGATGACCTATACTTAGACCTATACTTGATGATTACATTTTTTAGTGCGACATTAAATTGCTCTCTAATAATTTCAATTGATAAACACACTTCCTTCTTTCCTTCTTATTTATCTTTTTATCGACTGTGTCAGAAGAGTCTCAATTATTCTAGAGTGGAAGCGATTGAAGATGGAAATATTGTGAGTGCATGATGAATCCTTCAAGGATCTTCGGACTCGGGCATACCAATGTTATTCCATGATAGATACCGAAATTATTTAATAAATATTATACTAATTAGGGACCGTACCTAAACTACGTTACCAAACTGAAGGGTGGGGGAGGAGGTCGTGCCAAAAAATACGATTGGTAACAGGGGTAACAAGGTTTGAAAATTACTTTCATATTTTGGACTTCACACTCTTTCCCCTAATACCCTTTTTTTAAAAGAATTCTTCTTTTTCCCCGTATTTTGAAGAAAAATAACCTTTTTTTTCGCTTAAATGCGAACTGAATTAATCGAACCGAGTAAGAAAATCCAACTATTTTTGGTTGAATATTTTGTTGTTGTTGTTTAAAATGTCTACTATTATTTGTGGTTGATTCTGAACCAATCTATTCCGACTATTAAATTTTCCAAATAGGAAAAGAAATAATCCAATACGTACACATTTCTAAAAATTGGTAATTTCAAAAGATCCTTTAAGCAATATTTAAATAAAAAATAGATATCTTTCAATAAATTGAGGTAAAATATCTATTTTAAAAATTAATTTAAGATCGAAATGAAACTTATTTTCTTATGAACCATTTTATGCATCGCGATAAGAGCACAACAAATTCACAGCAAATTTTTTTTGGTTCAAAATTCATCTAGATTCGTTAAAAATTCGACTATTGGGATGAAAATTTATCTTTTTTAATTGAAAATGTAACTATTTGGTTGAAAATTAGTCTTTTTGGTAGAAGAAATCGATCAGGATAAATTAATGAATTGTTCGTTAACTAATTAATTAAGCTTAAGATCTAACTGTTAAATATACGTATTTTTTCAGAATTAATTACAAATTTTCACAATGAATCTTTTAATTAAATCTTGTCTTGGTTAAAAAATCATAGTTTTGGTTGAAAATTTATCTCTTTAGTTGAAAATTTAATTATTGTGAGAAAAATTCTTTTTTTTTCAAAATTAATTTTTTTAACTGGAAATAAAACTATTTCAGTTTTGGTTGAAAATTGATATTTTACATTGAAAATTGATCTTTGAATATTTGAAAATTCAGCAATTTGTTCCAAAATTCATGTACTTTGTTGAAAATTTGTCGTATTTTTTGATTGAAATATCAACTGCATGGTACTTTTTTGTTGAAAATTCAACTGTTTTGTAGAAAATAAGTTTTTTTAGCTTGTAAATTTAATAATTTTGTAGAAAATTAAACTACTTCTTGTTTAGAAAATCATCTTTTTGGTTGAAAATTCATCATTTTAGTTGAAAATTCATCTCTTTGATTGAAAATTTAATTATTTTCTTCAAAATTCGTTTTTTTTTTTTTTTGGCTGAGAATTATTATTTTTTTAACTGAAAATGTAAGTATTCCATTTTTTGTTGAAAATTTACATTTTTGTTTGAAAATTCATGTATTTTGCTAGAAAATGGATGTCTTTTTTGGTTAAAATATCAAATACTTGTTTTACAGTTGATTTACTTGTAATTTTTTGTTTGTTGGAGATTCATCATTTCGGTGAAAAATTAAACTTTTTGGTTTAAAATTAACTTTTTTGTTGAAAATTCATATTTGTTGGTCAAAGATTCATCTTCTTGGTTAAAAAATCATCTTTTTTGTTGAAAATTCATCCTTTTATTTGAAAATTCATCTTTTTGGTTGAAAATTTAATTATTTTCTTGAAAATTTGTTGTTGTTTCTTTTTTATTGAGAATTATTTTTTCTCAGATTTCTCAGATTTCTCAGCTTTTTCATTTTTTCTCAGTAACAAATTAAACTATTTGGTTGCAAATTTAATTTTTTGTTGAAAATTCATATTTTTCGTTAAAAATTCAGCTTTTTGGTTAAAAAGTCAATTATTTTTATTAACAATGTAATTATTTTTGCTGAAAATTCGACTATTTTGTTGAAGTCATCTTTTATATTCGAAAATTCCACTGTTTGTTGAATATTCGTCCTTCCGGATTGAAAATTCATCTTTTATAGTAGACAAGCTATCTTTCTTGATCTAGAATGAACATTTTTGTTGAAAATTTAACCATATGGTTGAAAATTCCTCTTTTTAGATTGATAATTAAACCATTTCGTTAAAATTCAACAATTTTCTTAAAAATTTAATTATTTTGTTCAAACTTCAACTACTTCGATAAAATCATCTTTTTGGTCGAAAATTCAACTGTTTTGTTCAAAATTCGTCTCATTTGCTGGAAAATTCAACTATTTCTCAATGCGAGAAATGCTCATGAGAAAAATCAACTTAACTTTTGGTGTTTTATTACATTTTGATTAGAGACAAATAGCATTATCAGAAATGTTTATAGAGTCCATGAATGGTGGGGTATGCGGGGATGAGCGAAGTTGTTTTGTGGATAAATCTTCCAATTGGATGGCATTTAAGGGATAGTTACTGGCATGGCAGTTGGTAGTAAAAGTTAAAATTGCCGATCGAACAGAAAAATTTGGTTGATAGTAGTGAGCTTTACCGGCCATTCGTCACTGATCTAGGAACGTCTCGTAACGAGCTGGTAACGAGCTACTCAAAACCAATGTGCTAGGGATCAGAGGTTGGAATCGGACTATCATTCAAATGTGCTGACAAGGAGGATGATAAAGCTTCCCGTATACCCACCATAGATATTATTTACTATTTTGCTAATATCCCTCAATTTATGAACAACTACTTCCCATCCAGTTGTTCAAATAATTAACCAAATCAGTTATAATGGTGCTGATTATTATTTATTGTTATTTAAAAAAATGGAAAACCTTTTTAAAGTCTATTGGAAATTTTTCCATAACAGTGATATTTAGCTGAGACCATTGTATCGAGAAATGACAGTTTTTAAAAATTTGTTAGTGTTAGTACAAAAATCTATCCAATGACAGTTTCAAATTAAAATTTTTTAGAGTCGAGCAGTTTTAAGTTTCAATTCTGCAATATTGATTAATTTTAAATTGCAACATTAAAAATGGTTTGATTTTAAATTTAAATCCTTCGAAGTTGTAGACTTAGAGATGAACGATGAATGCCTTTTAAAATTATTATCATCATTATTATTATTATTATTATTATGCCATGAGATAATTTCCCCGAATTTTCGAAATCCAGAATGCTCGTCTGAATGTGGAAAAATTCCGAAAAAATAATTACAGAAACACGAAATTTCAAATTCCCGAAAATATTAAATTAAACAAAATTTAGAATAATCTATAATAATCTTTTTTAAAGGGAATTCGAAAATTCGGCAATTTACTATTCTCCGGAGTATGCAAATGCGGTAATTTACTAATTTCGGGAATTTAAAATTTCAGGAATACAAAATTACGGAAATTGACTATTTTCGAGAATTTTAACATCAGAAAAAATTATGACATTAAAATTAGGAGCACTTAACATTAAACAAATGTAATTTTAAACTGAAGACGCTACGAAAATTTCAGCTTGATACTTGAATAAGTTGGACAATTTAAAAAAATTCTTAAATTCGAAGGCATAATTTAAAAAAATATGTTCAATTGAAAACAATTTTTAAATTGGAAACATCAACATTTTTTTGGTTCAATAATTTCAGTTTGATACTTTATAAGTCAGATAATTTTCAAACTATTAGCGTGAAAATTAAATAATTTTGAATTTAATCTTTTGAAATGATAAAATTTTATTTAAGCTGTACGATTTTTAATCGAAAACCTTAATAATTGAATAAATTACAGTGCATTTTCTTGTTCTGTTGAATTTTGAATTCACTAAATACGAAATTGATTAGTTTTGAACATTTTCATTCTGAATAAATTCGGCAATTTAAAATTTTCAAATCGAATTCTTTTTTGTTTGAACACTTCGAAATAAAAATTGTTTAATTTTTACGGCCTTCGACTCGTGGAAGGAATATTTTTAAATAAAAGATTAAAATTCCGAGAATTAGACCATTTTAATTTAAAAGCTCTGCAAGTTGCGCAATTTTTAATTACGGCATTAAAAACGGTCTAGTTTACAATTTCTAATTGAAAGTTTTAATAGTAAAATAATTAAATTTGAAAAAAAATTGAAAAATTTTAGATTGAAAATTTATAAATTAGAGAATTTTAATAGCTAAAGAGAGTGTACAACTTGAAATTGAAAGTCTTAACAGTGAAATAATTTTCAGTGCCTTTTAAATCTATATAATTTTTTATTATTCTAAGCAAAATTGGCCAATTTTGTATAAATTCGATATAAGAAAACGTTAAATTTGCATTATTTTTTTTTTTGAAAACCTCGAAAAAGCTGTTCAATCTTGATGGATTCTACTTTGAGATGGTACAATTTAAAGTGTTTTTTTATTTGAAAATCGTCTAATTCTGAAAACTTCAAATACATATAATATTGAACGTTCGAGTTTAAAATTCTTCAATTTTTAATGTTTAATTTCCAATATTAAACTCATTCAAATTTATAATTGTTCCCAATAAGATTTGTTGAATACTTCAAATTATAAATTGATTAATATCGAAGGTTTGAATTTGAAAATTTAAATAACCAGGAAATTATTTTGAAAACTAGGAAACGTCCCAAATTTTTTTCTGACCTTGCCTACTTTCTGTTCGAATAAGTGTTTATTTATTGAGAAGCGCTAATTTATTAACCCTTGTTTGCACACCCAACTTTATCAATTTTTTCAATTTCTTAAATAATTATGCAAATGGAATCGCTTCCTTCTCATTTATTTCAATAAATATCAAAAGTGAGTGCGAAAGGGACTTAAAAAAAACTTAAAACACTTTAAAACAGAAAAAAAACACTAAACCAATTCCCCTGCAGTTCCTAGCGGACCTCAGGAACGGAACGTTTACGCTGCAACTCGATGCACAATATTGCACGTCGG
Organism: Andricus curvator; assembly: GCA_932195095.1. Lineage (NCBI taxonomy): Eukaryota > Metazoa > Arthropoda > Insecta > Hymenoptera > Cynipidae > Andricus > Andricus curvator. The sequence continues at coordinate 31,534 of CAKNYM010037385.1, read as the reverse complement.
GTTGCCGCACATAGAATGTAACGAATAATTATTTATTAATTAATAATTAATTTAATTATTATTAATTCAATTATTGCTCAAAACACTTCAGTTCATACATCAAATAACTTAAGAAGAAATTGATAATCCACTCAAAGTTGAATTTCTATATAGTGGGTACCCAGGGTGTGTCCGCGACGTATTTACACTTTGAAGTCGATTATTTTTGTAAAAAAAATTCCTAAATAAATTCTTAATACACCATTTGCTTAGAATTGAATTAATTAACGACAACTCGGAGGCCCCAAGCGAAATTTTAATTTTGACTCCACTTAAATGCAAAAATGTACCGTGGTGGGCACCCGGGTATTCGTGCGTGAATATCCGGGTCATAGGGTGAACATCTGTTAATACAGATTAATACTTCTATATATGGAAAATAAGAACTTCCTAATAGAGAAAATTAGATTCTATTTTCATATTCTGCTGGAGGAAAAAAAGGGAAAAAATTAAAATGAAGTAGATAATGTGACTCTAGTCACTGCATCTGGAGATCTCCGAAGGATCTACTCATCATCGAAATTATCGTCGGTGACATCAAGTGGCTCGGTCTTCTATTAAATTATTTTGCTTTCACATATTTTCTCTACCTTTACTTCGCCGAGCCCTGCGGAGATTCTCCGTGCTTGTAATTATTATCGCATTGTATATTGTCATTACTTGCAACCGAGGGACTTCTTCTCATTACTTACGCGTAATCGCGAGGAAGTTTGCCAAGACTTCTGCTTGTCGCTTGTAGCCGACAAGCAAATTGATATTTCTTCCTCAGGTCCGTCTTACAAATAACATTTATTTTTTAATTTTATTTAATTAATACTTTATCTTAATGGTTTAAGAGATTCAAAGGGTACTTTATTTGTTATTACAAACTTTTTATGTCACATGGGTAATGTGAATATTGAATGAAAGTACTCTCTAACATTAGCCACGGTGTCCTTTAAAAAAGTTAAATGATATTTTCAGGTACCCCAAAGTTATGAATGGGAGATTGTTTTGAATGCTTCTGGAAAACCATTTTTGATGAAATTAAAATATTTCCCTGAACGCATTTTTTTTGCCTGGAAAAACCTATTTGAAATACTAAAAATCAGTAAAATATTATTTTCAAATTAATAAGAACATATAATTACGTTTATATAAAGGAGTTATATGTAAATTAGAATTATGTATTCTACAATAACATTAAAATATTATGTATATTATACTTACTATAGTTTTTATAAGAAATTAATATGTATACGAATTTTTTGATGAAATATTCATAAATATATTGATTAAAATTGTTTTTAAATCGTTTTTTATATTTATTTATTGATTAACTTCTCGTTAGTAATTCTAATTTACATATAACTCCTTTATATAAACGTAATGATATGGTCTTATTAACTTGAAAATAGTATTTTACTGATTTTTAGTATTTCAAATAGGTTCTCTAGGCAAAAAAAATCCGTTCAGGGAAATATTTTAATTTCATTAAAAATGGTTCCCCAGAAGCATTCAAAACAATCTCCTATTCATAACTTTGGGGTAACTAAAAATATCATTTAACTTTTTTAAAAGGCCACCGTGTACCGCCTTTTCTTGAGCAAATATTCTAGTCATTTTTGTGTTACATTTTTTTTGCCAGAAAACAATTCGAAAAATGCTTATGTTTGAATTTTTAAAAATGTATTTTGATCAGTAGATAGATTTAGATTCCTTATTCTCATTTCAGTTCCAAGTATTTTTGTAAGTAAATTAGGAAAAAATAATTTAAAAAAAAAATTTTCTCGTAATATTATAAAATTATGAAGATAACAATTCATATTTATCCATCGGAATCTTTACAGTATTTCCCCTAATAAGAAAATCTAACTATTTTTGGCTGCGAAAGTTAATTTTTCTTGATTGAAAATTGGATCATATTTTTGGCGGAGAATTTATATTTTTTGGTTAGCAATTTTAATATTTATTTAAAAATCAGTGGGTTGAAAATTCCATAATTTTTGTCTGAAATTCCACTACTTGGTCGAGAATTAAGTTTTCTGTTAAAAATTCTTAATTTCGGGTTGAAAATTGAACTGTTTTGTAGAAAATTCGCCTTTTTCGATTGAAAATTCAACAATTTGGCTTTTTCGTTTAAAAATATTGAACTATTACATTTTTTTATTAACAATTGATTTTGGTGTTTGGTTGAAAATTGAACTATTCGGTTAAAAATGATTTTTTTTATTAAAGATTCCTCATTTTAGTTCAAAATTCCTCTCTTTGGTTATAACTGTTGAGATTTCATGTTTTCGGGTTGACAATTACAAAACTGTTTTGTGGAAATTTCGTCTTTTTAGTTCGAACATTTAACAATTTGGCAGGAAATTTAACTAATTTTTTAAAAATTCGTTTTTTTTCGTTAAAGTTTAACAGTATTCTAAAAACTCACGTTTTTGGTTAAAAAATTAATCTGTTTTCATTGAGGATTGAACTATTTTGTTCGAATTTCATCTTTTTTTTTAATTTGTCTGATAATTAAAATCTGAGGAGTTATTTTTTTGTTAATTCAACTATTTTGTATTTTAAATTAAACCTTTTTTGGCTGAAATATTAGCTATTCCATGTTTGGTTAACATGTTTTTTTAAAAGCTGAAACTTAAACTATTTGGTTGAAACTACATCTTTTTAGGTTGAAAATTCAACTATTTTGTTCAAAATGTAATTAATTTGGTCGGAAATGAAACTTTTTTGATGAAAAATTCGACTTTTAAATAGAAAATTCATCCTTTTTTATTGAAAATTCATCTCTGTCGGTAGGAAATTCAACTATTTGGTTAAAAATTCGACTATTTTTTGTTGAATTCGTGCCTTTTGTTCAAAAATGCATCTGTTTCATTGAAAATTAGACTTATTGCTTAATAATTAATTTTTTTAGTTAATAATTTAACTATCTAGTTGATACTAAGTCGTTGTAGGTTGAAAATGCAACTGTATGGTTAAAAATTTAACTATTTGATTAAAAATTGAGCTATTTGGTTATAAATTCAAGCATTCGTTTGAAAATTCATATTTTTCGGGTGGAAAATTCAACTGTTTTGAGAAAATTCATATCTTTTTATTGACTTTAACTGTTTTTGAATTAAAATTAAAATCCTATTGGGTTTAAATATCAACTATTACATTTTTCGTTGAGAATTCATCTTTTTTGGTTGAAAATTAAACTACTTGGTTAAAAGTTGAGCTACTTTTTGAAAAGTCATTTTTTTAGTTGAAGATTTATAATTTTAGTTGAAAAATTATCGCATTGGTTGAAAACACGTCTTTTTGAGTAAAAAATTAATCTTATTGGTACAAAATTGATCTTTTTGGTTGAAAATTCAACCATTAGGTTAAAAATTAATCTATTTTGGTGAAAATGCAATACTTTTACTTTAAATATTAGGGACTTTAAGCATGCAAGATTTTATTTGCATTTGCAGAATTTATTTATCTTTCGGATCTAGTTTATCGATTGAAACGATTTCCTTCAAACCTACAAAATTATCAAATAAATCGTTTAGGAAATATTTGAAATTGGGATAAAAAAAATCTTTTACAAAGCGTCTTGTTTTCTCGAATTTCTAGCTTTTTATGATTTTTAAAAAATGAATCAGAAAATTGGGTCAACATTCTCGATTTTAGATGATTTTTCAAATGTAAGGGGAGAAAAAGGGGATTAAATAAAAAATAGACGGATATTGTGACCCTGTGATTTAATTATAGAAATGAGTTTTTGTTTCTCTAAAAATATAAAGTATGCCAAACAACAAATAAAACTGGTTTATTATAATTTAAGTAAAACTTTTTTCTGAGTGTGTCAAGTTTTTACGCAAATTCAATTTACTGCTGGCACACGAACTGGGTTAATTTCCAAGACATTTAATCGACTTTTTACGCTGGAATCCACAAGACAAACGTCATTTTTTATACCGATTTTATTACCACTTCTTTTAGTGGGATTCGGAAACGAGGCGATCTTTTTGAGTCGAGAGGAGTACCGCAAAGCGCATAAATCATAACACCTGGCCGGTGAGTGACTGTACGTAATTAGCGAGCGTGGAAATGATCACCGGGCGCAAAATACTATTTGTTGGTCGCCTGTCCCAGGAAACAGAAAAGAGAGTCTCTTTCGCCAAGAAAAGTGTTACAAAGTCTAAGTCAAGCTTTACTATTACCGAGAGAAAATATATTCCAAGCTATGTGTCTTGCGTTTAAATATATCGATACTTAAGACTGATCAATACGAAGATGAGTAAATATGTTCTTTGATTTACGTTTTATTACTCCAGGTGCAAAACGCTTGATTAAAATAGAAGTTCAAGGTGCCGCCATGTACAAGACTTCCGGTGTCATAGACGATTAAAATACAATTTTAATATTTATTTTAATTACTCTTTGCAAGCAAGTATATGCATACATGCAGACTACACTCTCTTTCCCCTGTTCGCCTCTCTTCCCCTTTTTCCAAGAATTCCTCATTTTTTGGCTTGTTTTCAAGAAACTTCACCTTTTTCCCAATAAGAAAATTCATCTATCTTTGGTTTAAAGTCAACTTGATTACAAATTTTACTATTTGGTTGAAAATTTAATTATTTTGTTGAAAATTTAAATATTTTGTTCAACAGGTATCTTTTGAATAGAAAATTCGTCATTTTGGATTGAAATTTCATTTTTTGATAGAAAAGTCATCTTTTTTGGTTGGAAGTTTTATTAAAGTTTTATTAACTTATTTTTAATTAAAAATAATAAAATATTAAATTAATAATTATTAAAACAATAATATTATTATTAGTAATTTTAATATAATTTCAAGTTGATAAAACTATTAACCTTCAAAAACTCTTTTTAATTGAAAAACCTTTTGTTATATTTTTCGTTCCGACTTTATTTCTTTTGGTTAAAAAGTCTACTATTTGGTTGCAATTTCAATTATTTTCTTGAAAATTGAACTACTTTTGTTGGAAAGTCATCTTTTTGGTTGAGCATTCAACTACTAGATTTGAATTTGGACTACATTGTAAAGAATTTATTTCATTGGTAAAAGATTCAACTATACTTTTTGAAAATTTGCTTTTTTATTTGAAAATTATTATTTATTTATTTTATTTTATTTTTTGAGAAAATTGAACTATTCTATTTTTGGTTGGAAATTAATCGTTTTTAGTTAAAGACTGAACTATTACATTTTTATTTGAGAATTCATATTTTTTGTTGAAAATTCAACTACTTGGTTGAAGTTGAACTATTCTTTTGGAAATTCGCTTTTTTTTGTTTTAAATTAATTTGTTTAACTGAAAATTTAACTATTCTCTTTTTGGTTGCAATTTGATCGTTTCTAGTTGAAAATTCATCTATTTTGTTGAAAAATAATCTTATCGGTTAAAACTTGAACTACTTTCTTGAAAATTCATTTTACTAGTTGAAGATTCATCTATTTGGTTAAAAATTGAACTATTTTGTTGAAAATTCGTTTTTCTCTGGTTGAAAAATAATTTTTTGAACTGTAAATTTGACTATTCCATTTTCGGTTGAAAAGTGATTGTTTTTAGTTCAATATTCAACTATTTCGTTGAAAATTAACTTTTTTATTGAAAATTTATATTTTCGGTTTGAAAATTCAACTTTTTGTAGAAGATTCCTTTCTTTGGTTTCGAAATTTGTCTTTTTGTGTAGAAAATTTATTTTGGTAAAAAATTCAACAATTTGGTTGAAAATGAACTTTTTGGTTGCAAATTCAACTGTTTTGTAGAAAATTTGTCTTTTTTGTTTGAAAATTCATCTCCTTTAGTTAAAAATGCAATTTTATGGTTGAAAATTATTCCGTTACAGTTGAGGATTCAATTTGAAGTAAAAATATTTTTTAGTTGAAGAATCAAATATTAAATTTTTCGTTGAAAATTCAACATTATTGGTTTTCAAAGTTTAATTACTTGAATGAAAGTTGAACTATTTTGTTGAAAATTTCCCTTTTTGGCTTCAAAATTCTAAAATATTTCTGATTATTTTTTCTTTCTTGACTGAAAATTTATCTTTTTGGTTTGTAAATTCATTTTTGTAGTTGGAAAATTCAACTATCTGTTTAAAACTTCAACTTTTTTGTTAAAAATTTCGTCTCTTTTCCGTGAAATTTTAACTATTTGGTTTTAAAGGCAACTGTTTGATTGATTTTTTTCTTCAAAAATACGTCTTTTTGGGTTGAAAATACATTTCTTTTTGTAGAAAATTCATCGTTTTAGGTACCAACATTAATGTGATAAAAAAATTATCATTCCCCTATTTTCGTGGAAAAAAACCCATTTCCCCTGTCCTGAGAGCACTTGCGGACTGTAAAGTCTGTAAATGCCTTTTCAAAATTTAGGTCACCTGTAGATTTAACTCACTTTAGGCTTCAATTTTAAAATGAATTTTTGAAATTATGAACGAGAACGTGGCTTAATGAGGCTAAAAAATTAAGTATGAAAGTTTGTAGTAGGCAGCTGACGACGCTTAGCAGGTAAAGCTTTTATCCTGCCTGTCAAGCAGCTTGAGCGCTCAACCGTACTTAGGAATCAGAATGGCTCGTGAAATGCTCAACTGGCACTAGGTTTTAATTTTAAACTTTTAATAAGTATCGTACGGCGATTAAGGAATTCAAGTTTGTAACGAACGTACGCATAGTTGACATGACCTTCAAGTTGATTTAACCGAGTAATCATGATTTCAAAACGATCGTAAAGTATTTTACAAAGACAGTAAGACACAGATGGTCATCTCTCGATCGTTTAAAGTTTAATGTCATATTTTTATTGCCCACGAGTTTACGAGCTTGCATTGTACCCAGAAAAGTAGCGGCTGAGGAATCGCGATTTTTCTGGAAATCCTTATCTAATGCAAACCGGATCTCATCGACTAGAGGTAATTAGGATTGTTTTTCTGGCATAGATCAATAATATTCAAGATGTTAAATTTAAATTTTGATCATTTGGTCTATTTTTTAACAAATATTACAAATTCTTATTGGTGAAAAAGATCCTCTTTTTTATTAGCTTCGGTAGGAATTGAACCCACGTAAGATCATTGCCGGTTAGGTGATCTTACCCCAAATTACTTTCCCCGCTGAAAATAGTGTGATTAGCATAAATTTTGAAAAATAGTGTCATGAAATGTTCTGAGTATTAAATTAAGGGGGTACCTATTTTTTAAATCTGGTCTACAATATATATCTTCCATCAAATAAAGTGAAATGCTTTAGAATATTTTTAAATACCCTAAAGATTTTGAAATCCGTTCAAATCCTTTAGATTCCCTGAAATTTGCTGAGATCATCTAAAAATTCCTGAAAAAACTCGAAAGTGTTTTTAAAGCACTTAAAATTTTCGAAAGCATTTGAATTCCGTAGAAATCTCTGAAATCCCTAGAAGTGTCTTGAAATTTCATTTATTTCATAAAGTTCTCTAGATATCCTTCAGAATCCCTTGCAATTTTTTTTTTAAATTTCACTTTCTAATACTTCTTTTTAAAATAACTTTGTACCTTTTGACTCTTCCAATTTTATTAAATAACAACTTCTCTTTCCGGTGTTCACATTTTCAACCTGTTTTAAAATTGCAGCTTCAACTTTGTTTTTAAGAGTATTTAAAGAGAAAAGGGGGAAGTTTTTCGACAATAGGAGGAAAGAGGGGAATTTAGTAAAAAAGGGAAAATGCAGGTTCCGAGCCCTGCAATTACATAAAAGACTCTTGTCGATATATTTCCGATAGCTGATCCATCCTAACAAAGGAGATCCAATTTGTTCGATGACAAATTGTAGAAAAAGGCAGTGGTCGGTCCAGAGGCGTAATCCCGAGAAGAATTAAGAAAACTGGTAGCCGAAGAGATAATCCGTGGTGGGCCAGAATGGAGCCAGCCCACTTAATTACGACTTAGACCCCAGGGAGGTCCTTTCCCTGTCAAAACTTGGGGCCACTCGAAACGACTGGAGACTTTGAGAAAGGTATGTTCAAGATTGACGATTCTGAGCGAAAAAGGCACCAAGTACCTGTCGATTAGGTATTAGAGACTCCAGCTCTTTTGTATCAGGATGTACCTGTTTCAGAGTTATTCCCTCACTTTCTGACAAATTTTCTGACGAGAGACTAACTCAGGTTGTCTACAAATTTTCGCCCACCAAATTTCCGGTTATTTCTCGATTTTGTCCCGGATGTAAATATCAAATCTCCTCTTACTACAAGCACGAATAAAACGCATGTAACATGAGGTTTTCTTATGTGTGAGTTTATGCACTGTGATATTTTGTAATATTTAAACAAAATAATATTTTTGCAAGTTATGGTGTCGAGTAAAAATGAATAAAATTAGATTATAGTTACTTCACACATTTGGTGATATATAATATTAAAATAAATAATATTCATCATCGTTTTTTCTAATAACCCTTCAATGATGAATCTCAGTCGATTTTCTCGAAATCGGCCAACTTTTTTACATCAAACATTATTTGTCCGTATACAGAAAATGAATATCTCGGAAGAATGATTTTCTTCCATTTTTTTTACTGAAATTTGAATTTTTTGTCGCAATCCGCAGCAAACCCTGGTCCTGAATAATTTTTATTGATCAAACACTTTTGATCTTGACTCAACGACACTTCGGCTCGGGAGTGGACTTTTCTTTTATCTTTACATAGTGATTTCGATTTTAGAGAATGTTTTATCATTCTTCTGAAAAATTCGCATTTTGTTGGTTGTCTAGTTCTGTACTGCCACTCTCCAAATGTGATTCCCGTCACTGGTTGAATCAGTATTTTGAATTATTATTGATGAGCCAGTCATTTTCCGATTTTGACTGAATGAACCAGTAGGTGGCTCAAGTAAAACAGTGATTGAAATATACCAGTGATGCCAGGTGATAATTCAACCAGTGATAAAGGGCTCCACGTGACCAAAACATGAACCTCCAGTCGTCTTGTACGCGTCATACCTATAACCATCTGATGGACAATGCGTACGACTGACTACTGGTACTGAGTCACCAGTGAACCTCACTGATTAAACCAGTGGAGGAATTCCACTAAGTGAACCAGTGGAATCTCACTGATTGCTAGTGACACACTTCTGGCTGTTTCAACCAGTGATATTTTACTGGTTCATTTTATGAGAGCGGGTTATTTCCCGGTTTTCCCGGTTAGTGGACACCCTGATAACTTCTCTTCCGATGATCTCTGGTTGACTCCAAGTCCAAAGATCCCGGAATTCATAGCCAAGGAAAGGCTTCGATTCATGAACAGGAAGGAAGGCGATAAATTCTGCAGGCATCGTAACTGTCATACTACGTTGTTAAGACTCGGGTTCGCTACTTACTAGCTCTTGTATGGACCACAGATGTTTACTCCATTTCTAGTTCATGTATAGTTTACCTCCATAGTTGTCAGTAATGGCCAGCAATTTTTATGGAGATTGCTGCTGCGGTTTGTATATTGTATATAACTCCAGAATCTTCAGATTGTACCAGGAAACATTTTTAAGGGCATGTGACAGTCTGACAAGTGATCAATTATATATTATTATATTCGACGGATTTATAATTAGAAAAATAAATATTTTGTGTTGAAAATTTGGAAAACGGTTTAAAGTATACATAAGGGCACGTCTGTTTGGTCCAGTTGAATTTTTATTTTGTTTAAATAGTGTAGCTTTATTAATTTTCAACTTGCAATGCAATCGAGAACAGGGCTTTAGTGCCCTGGCTGAAATCGAATTAATAACATTGCATTTTTTATTACCACGTGACCGACTGTCATATGTACTTGAAGTAATTAAATTACTTACAGCAAGATGACCACAAAATTTCGTTTTTAAAATTTCCTCACTTTTCCCTGATCACTTTCTCATTTTCCCTGACCATTAACATTCAAAGCCCAGTGGAATAAAACAATTTCAAATTAAATTTAAAAAATTCAAACTTATTTATTTATTTCAAACAATAAACATTATTTTTCTACCAGAAAAGATCAATTTACAATCCAAAAGAACGGATTACAAAAAAAAAGTTTAATTTTCCACATAAAAAGATGACTTTTTATCTTAATTCTACATGCCAAGAACGTCAATTGGAGACATTCTCGAAGAGAATAATAAAAAAATAAATAAAATAAAAATAAAAGATTTGTGTTCTTCGTACATTGAATTTCTAAACCATAATCGAATAACACTTTAATTTTCCCAATTGATTTTATAATGCGAATCTTTAAGAATAGGCTTCAGATCTTAATCATAGTTCTGGTGGAGGATGTTAAAAGTCATATATAAAAATACTTACAAGGGGAGGTATTCAGGTGTTCAGCGCCCGGAGGGTTATAACCGGTCAATAAAGATTACTTGAGGTACCCAAAACAAAGTTGAACCCAACCTAGGCCCTACCTTTTCGATGTTTTTCCACCCCAACTCTGCAAAGTTTTGAATTTTAACCATTTTTATGCGGTTTGTCACATGCAGTTAAAGCAAATTCTGTTAACGTTCGTTTCTCCTTGTTGCAAAATCTTATCTAGTATTTCATTCATAGGTTATTATTGATGTTTTTGGGGATTCTTTACACGATTCCGATCTTAATTTCTTATTATAACCTCTTCGTGAAGAATTTAACGTCTTAATTGATCATCTTGTCAATTCTACGATAATCGATAAATCCTCCGCTTTCCAACAACTGGCATGACCCCATTATTTGCAGGCCTGTGTTATCGTAGAATTTACAAGATGATCAATTAGGACATAAAATTCTTCATGAAGATGATGTTGTAATAAAAAAGTAACATCGGAATCCTGTAGAGAATCCTCAAAAACATAAATAATAACCTATCAATGCAATACTAGATAAGATTTTGAAACAAGGAGAAACGAACGTTTAAAAAATTTGCTTCAAATGCATGTGAAAAACCGCATAAAAATGGTTAAAATTCAAAACTTTGCAGAGTTGAGGTGGCTAGGAATCTAGGATGGATTGAACTTTGTTGTGGGTACCTCAAGGAATCTTTTCTGGCGCTGAACACCTGAAGACCTTCCCTTGTTAGTACCTAAATACATCCAGAATTGCTTTCACTTAAAAGGTCATAAATCAATTTTTCCATAAAATACGATAACAAATTGAACAAACTGGGATAACTCTATGACGTAATTCAAAACCTTTTTATCCCTACTCTTTTATGCTAAAAGATAGTTATTAGGTAACCGTAAGTCTATCCAAGGTATACCCAACTTTGTCTCACAGTACTTTATTTGCTGTAATTAACTGTTAGACTAACTATCAATTACAATCAATTACAGGTAAATATAAGCCACTGTCGCATGTAGTGTTAATTTTTTTAAAGGCACAGAGGACGAAAAAATACTTGAATTTTTATAGGCGGACACATAAATCGAAGTTAATATAGATGATTAATGCCTTACAAAATTCTTTGAAATCATAACCATCATCACTGAACAATGAACTCTAGTAAAATTAAATAGACCTTTATAATCTAGTTCCACCAATTCTAAATTAAAAGACAATGACTTGATAAATCATCACCTTTATCTCACAATCGGATCAATTAATGAACTCCAAATAGGTCTGATTTAACTCTACAAAATTGAAATCTTTTACGAGTTCGTTATGATTAATAACAGAACAGAGAATTGATGACTCAAGGAGACGTCTTCAAGGTCTCTCTAGAATTGTTGTCCTTAGCATCAGTTCAGGACTGGTGGAAAAAATCCTCATCAGAGATGTAAGAATACGCGACTACGTACAAATGGGATAGTATACATAATGGGTTAAATTACGTAGGTATGTATGTGCCTCGATATACGGTAACACGTAGCAATTACAGGTGACTGAGGTCAGTGTTAATACGACACTCGCGTGAGAGAGGAGTTCCAAAAATGATATGTTCGCGACCGCTGGTGCCGTGCTTTCTTGCGTAACCCCCTTTTGCTGTACAATACGCAGGATATGTGTGTGTAATCTGTCGTGTGTACAAGTGTACTATCCTCATAGGTAAAGGTCCCGGCGCGGCAGTAGGAAAATATTAATTTAGTGTACTCATTACGTGTGTAGTTGTCGCGGCAGGCAAACGCAAGTGTGCATGGTAACGCAAGTGCCCATGGTCGTCGTAAATCGTAATATATGGTTCGGCTCCCTAGTAGCAAACCAAGGACTTTTCATTCTTTGCGGCCAATTACCCACACGAATTTCAGAATCACTTTATTTTATGAAGAGCTCATATTAGAAGTTTAGAGAAAACAATGGTCTTGAACTCTGGTCAAATTCAGGGTCGCCGCTGGGCAGTAGGTTGATATTCACACGTATGGTTAAAAAGCTTTTTAACTTAGAAATGATTGAAAATTATTTAAAAAAACAAGAATCCACCGATCAAGTTTGGACAACACACACTTCAGGATGTATCGTAAGCCAGGGCTAACCGGGACACGCTGGGGAAACCGGGCCATTTATTGTTTTCTGTAAAATGAGTGTCAAATTTCTTTTTAAGGACTGATTTAGTTTTATTAGGAAGTTTTGATAAAAATAATATTTATATAAGGTTGTCTTTTTCTGAATTTTGGTTACGTCGAGCAAGACTATACTTGTAAATTTGTTTGGACATCTATGTCCAAAAATCTATCTATATCTTAATAAAATTATCTCAAAAGAGAAGTTTCAAAATGCGATTCTCAAAGATCAAAAAGGTCGAATTTCCTGAACTATTTTCTTATTTTGTGCAAACATTGCTTTTACTGAAATTAATTACGTATTGTTTAGTGTTTACTTATCATATTAGTTTAGTTTAATAGCGATTCTTGCCTTTTTATTGAAAGTGGACGCCTTAGCCCCACCCTGAGAAGTAAAGACAGACCTTGGATTACAATAACTAGTTACTTATAGCTAAATTTGATGTTTCAACTTCGCGGTATGAAGAAAGGGTCAGAATGGATATATTTAAAGTATCAAAATCTAATTATAATTCCTTCGTGCAATTTATTGAAAAAATCTAAAAACATGTCCCGCTTAGCCCCATCTTACGATACTATAACGTACAGTCGATTTCAAAATTCATCCAACCTTTATCATTATTTATAAAATTGATAAAAATTGACCCAACGTTAATTGCTGGGAATTTTAAAACAGAAATCTAGGCGTCCTGAAAAAAAAATTTGAGTAAAAGCTGCAAATTTTATCTAATCTTAATGTTCAAATTGTATTCCTTGAAAGATTCTTTACGATCTTGTTTGGCTAGGTTTTATTAGGAAATAATTTTTTTTAAATCATACAGTTATTATTTTTGTGAACTATTTTTTTTAAATATAATTTTAATTTAATAAAGAGCAACCAAACATAATTGTAATAAAATGAGCCCTTGATCATCAGGATTGGATGAGAACTGCAAACTGCATGTAAAATTGAAAAATCTAAAAAACGTTTGCTCAATTGATTTCAAACGAAACCATTTTTTAAGCTTGTTCAGCTTTCCCGTTCAAAATTTGTAGTAATTAATATTGGATTGAATTTCGAAGATTTTATAAGTAAATAAAAAAAATTATTAAATTTGTAAGTGGACTGTACGTAGCGAACATACTTAAATGTCTCCATTCAAACTTGAAAAATAAATAAATAAAAAAGAGAAAAGAAAAAGAAGGCTGTTTTTTGATTGTGATGAAATTAAAATTAACAAAGACGAGAGAAAAAAAAGAAGGAAGTTGATTTAGAGGTTGCCTTCTTTTAATTTTCTCTTTTTAATTTTTTTTTTTAATTTGAATGAAGACACTTAAAAGTATGTTGTCCAAAGTTGAACCTTAAATTCTTGTTTTTTTTGTTTCATTTGAAAGAATTTCGCAGTTGAATCTGAATGTTGGACGTCAAAGAGAAATTTAAATTTGGATTTATTTTGAATTTAATTTCTTAAAATTCAAAACCTTTTTTTTCGAAATCCTTTTGCTCTCAACCACGGAATTCCTTCTAATGATAGTGTACATTAAAAATTAATATTTTAAAAATAGAATTGTTGATCATCCCCTATGGGTCCGGTATTTTCGAAATTTCGAAAATTTTAATTTTTACTTTACACTATATGTTTTGCCTATAAAAGGAGAGTACGGTGGATTTTTTTAACGAAACCGAGAAATGACAATTTATTTATTTTTTGGCTAGAAATTTTCGAGGAAATGTTAGTACTATATTAGTTAAAAGAAGCCACTTGAATTAAATATTACTTGAAATTAATAAGCGTATCTGAATGAGTCAATTCCGAAATTGATTAAAATTTCTGAACCTATTAAATTTTGGAAATTTTTACTGAGAAAAAAGATTACTTGGATCAAAGAAATGTAGTACTGAATACGTCCAATCAAATATTTTTTTGATCCAAAAATATTTTTCTTGTAACAAAAATGATTTTTTCATTTAAAGAACACAATTTCTTGAGACCATTGATGAGATCTGTCATTTTTGTCACCACCTTGTAAAAGTTCATTGTCTTATTTTTAGTTAAAACAATGTTACTTTTTTACTCAACTGAAGAGAGAAAAAAGGTTTTTGTAACATTAATCGAGTAATTCTTAAGTTCTATTATAAGCTGTAATGATATATGACTAGGTATCTACAAAAGAGAGAACTTGTTTATCAAACAATGTAGCATTGACTAATTTTAAATTAAATATGACTATAATACTCAAGTAAATATTGCGTATTTATTTAGTAATTTACGTTTTTACTAATCAGTTATCAAACGATTAAGCCAAATGTCAGGTATTCAGATTTAGAGAACTCAGGGTTAAAGAGAGTTACCTACACTTTCATTCATTAAGTTTACATGCAAGGATATTACTTGAGCGTTGTCTAATTTCTGAAACTTGAAAAATTAGGGATACAGTTTTAAAAAATGAAGGACAAAATTGACCATTATAATCATTTTTTCAGATTATGTTTTATGTTCGCTCTAACTTTCACCCGCAAGTCTGTTGTTAAATTGGTAGTGCTTTGGCTGTCGCGCTCACGTGATTCATTACGCACATTGTCGTTATTCGACCTCGAGGAATGAGATTCATATAGATTTGATATCCTGATGTTGAAATTTCGGCGTATAGTCGTGTTCCTTTTCTCAGTTATGATATAGGAAAACATAGGGGGTCACTTCGAAAAATTTCTCTTGAAAATTTTTGTTTCATTCGAATAAGAAAATTTTTTGTTTTATTTTTAAAATTTTTTTGAAAAACTGAAACATATTAATCCTTTGATACAGGGTCAAACCAATTTGTGTTTATTTTAGACATAGTTATTGTCCAATTTAAACACAAAAACTGCATTCAAACATTTTTATCAGAGTAAAAGTGTACAAGGTTGTTAAAAATTTGTCAATATTTTGTTTTCGAATTTTAAGGAAGTGGATACACGTTTGTTTAATCAAATAAACAGCATTCTAACGAACATTTTTCCCAGTGATAAACGTGTGCAAGGCTGTTAGAAGTATGTCAATATTTTGTTTTTCACATTTGTGGACACGGGTGCACATTTGGTACCTATTAGAACCATGTTGACGATATAACAAATTAGAATAAAAAGTGGATTTAATGATTATAAAATCTACCTGGAACAATCCCTCTTCGAAGATCAGATTCCAGCATTCTGTATTGGCACAGTCTAATGTGTTGTTATTTGCATGATGTTTAAACACAAATTGCTGCACCTCAGTCATGTGTCCTTCTGCGACCATTCGCCTTACAAATTAGCACATGAAAATTTTCCAAAACCTTCAATGCCTCTTCTTAATTGATTTCCCTTTACCCCTTTCAACTATACATAATTCACAGATTTGATTAGTTTAATTGCAATTGGGACCTTGTTCAAACCCAGATTCGAGTTATTCACAATTCAGGTGTTTTTCCCACTTAGAAAACAATGGACCAACTGTCGAACACGATAACATTTTAACCGATCTTTTCACTAATTTCAATACACTTAGAAAAACTCACAATCAGTATCCACAATTCAAAAACAACTTATTTCTGGCAAGTGCAATTGTACAATCACTGATATCATTACTTGCAATGAGGGTGACTGTTTTTGCGTTTCCTTAGGAACCGGAAGTCGAATCTCTACGTTCAGCAGATATTCCGGTTACTTAAGAACCAATCGACTTCCGGTGGTAGCACGATCGAGCGCGCAGGGTTGTTCAAGCGTTCTTCCTTTTCGGTTTCTTCAGCACTTCCGGTACTTGTTTTTTTTAAAGAGATAATTCACGACGCGAGCTTTTACAGCGAAATAATCTCGAGCTTTTGACGGTGCATCCGCGAGTGTCGATGAAGAAGGTGTTGACGATAACACCATGCAGGTACTGTCGCGACCACGAGAGAAACTTAGCCGCAAAGTGAGGAGGTAGGGATTGAGTAGAGTTGCGATTGGCAGACCTCTCAGGTGTGCTTCCACCACGTGCGTGAACGATTCGTTCTGTGATGCTTTTCACATCAGGTCCCAATGAACGTGGAGAGGACCCAGCAAAGTGGGTAAGTGACACTACATAATATGTAAATAGTGATAAATAAGCGCACCTTCCTTGAGACGGAAGGTTATTATTCTCTATGGCACAGTATGATAAAATTGGATAAATATTTGTTGAATGGGTGTCTGGGTCTATTTATGCAATCAGACTGAGTCTGTTTTCATTAATTTAAAAATACAAAACACGTCACATTAGGAATATAATCAAGAACCTAATTACAGCCGCAATAAACACCACGTGCTTAATTTACAGCTGCCATAAGCCTTTTAAAATGCTCTATATTTAGGAGCCTTCTTCCGTCACGTTTTTGTGGACTAATCAGAAGGGAAAATACAAAACATTTTCGTTTTCGGGAAATTCTCTTCAAGAAATCCCTATTATCGAATTTCGGAAAAATCTTGCTGTAAGCTTGAGTTAGCTTAAAAAGTTCGAGTTCAGAAACTTGACTTGATTTTAGAGATTTTGAGTTAAGCTCAACTTGAACTTTCGACTTATTTTTCAATTTTTCTAGAAAACTGTCACGTGACCAATTGTTTTGATTGAAGTTACTCATAAACTTATATAAAGAATACATTTTCCATACTAGACAAACAAAATGGAAAAAACAAGAACGGCTGTTTGGCTCGCTGTCTGGCATAGAACATACATTCCACTTATTAGTAAAAATTCTTTTAAAAGACTTGTTCACGTGAAAGTCTGGGATATGCCCTTAACACAATTTATTGTAAGCAGTAAAATTTGTAAAGAACTAGCACAAGTTTGGATTTCAAGGACGTGATAAGATCGGCGTTGTTTACTTGAAATTGAGGTTACAAGGGCCAAATTAGAGAAGAAAGCTGTTGATGCTTGTAATTTGTGACGCTCACTACGTGGGAACAAATGGGTTATAAGAATTAAAGAATTATGCCTCGGAGGCTTTTTCAGGAGCTCCTAAAGTCATGTTCGCATTTAGGTATATTTCTACACGGATATATATTATGTATGATGGTAACGCCTCGAGGTATGGTTTCCCAACTCGGCGAATTCACCTTCTGGATGGCAATCTTCGAGTGCAACTCTAAATGATAAGGTCTGCAAAAATATTATTGTGCTTTCACTTGGGAATCGCATTCACCTAGATGAAAACATCCGAATGGCGACAGTTAAGAAGATCACAAAGATTTCAGTCTAACCATGATGCGGACTTTCAGATTACCTTGGTTCAATTATCTAAGTTATACAGAAATTAGAGCATCTATTTGTGAATGTATTTAAGGACTTGAACCTCTTTTATTGTAATTTTCTCATCACAGACCGATTGAACGATTAAAACATGAATTTGTTTATTTTTTAATAATCGAATCTGAAATTATTTTATTTTGAATATTCTCGACTTATACATGTTCAAATATTGAGGCTCGCAATTTAAAATAAAATTTTAAAATCTTGAAGGCTTCACACAATTATATATTAAGCAATTTCAAACACTATTATTTTTAAAGACAAGGTGAAAAAAGTTGCATCAGTGAGCATTATAAGAAAATAGTAGCACTAGTGGAATTTTTTCAAAATAGCAGCAAACTAGTTCATCGCTTAACACATTTACTTGAATAGAAAAGTTGATTGTTCTGTGTACTTTGATATCTTTAGGACAAGCAAGAAGTGCAATCAATTCTGATAATTATAGGTGGCAATTTAGAGAGTCGATTCGCAATAATTGAAAATTACGCCGATTCTTATGTAATTGAAATTTTCCTTATATAATTTAATCGCTCCTGCATTAATCACACGAATGTAATTTTTATTTTAAAAGCTTGGATAGTAATCCTTTTTTTCAATGGGAAGGTAGTCCAATTTATTCTCTGATAGTGTGCAGATAAAAAAAATGCTAGAGTAAAGATTAAAGAAAATAAAAAAGTAAGTAGGATGATATTCTAATTATAGCTTGGTAGAAAATCATTGAAATCATGTTTTGAAAAGTCTACAAGTTTATGTGGCTTATAGAAGAATATCTAATTTCTATTTTTGTTATAATCATTATTATGGATCCCGCCGATTATTCCATAATAATTGAGCATACATTGCTTATCAATATTGCATAATCGTCTTGGAATAATTGAGTTAACTGAGAACAACTGATGTCTTTCTAGAAGCAGCATCTTTTAATCGAGCATTATTCAGGGTGGCCGCAAAACCTGACCAAATAAATTCAAATTGATTGCAAAAAATATTTGAATGCCATTAAAATATTATAAAATCCCATAAAATTTGATGATATTTCATGAACTCCTAAAAAATGTATTAAAATACCTTGAGAGCTTTTAAAAGTCTTTGGATATCCCTTACAACTTTTTAAATATTTTGAAAATACCTTAAAATATTTTAAAATACCCTGAAATATTTTGAATCCTTTAAAATAATTTGAAATCCTCTGAAACCTTCTAAAGCTCTTAAAGATTCCTTGTAATTTTAAAAAATGCCCTAAAATCTTGAAAATTCTTGGAAATTCCTTCAAATTATTGAAATCAATTGAAAATTCTTTAGAATCTTTGAAAATATATTAAAACCTTGATAATTCTTTAAAATCGTTGAAAATGTCTTGAAATATTTGAAAATCTTTAAAATCCTACGAAATCCTTTAATTTGTTGTGAATAAATTCTTTGAAATCAATTAAAATATTAAAATATTCCGTGAAATTGTATGAATTTTGACATTTCCTGGAATCTTGGAAAATTTGTGAAAATACCTTCCGAAATCTTTTATACCCCAAATCCCTTGAAAATGCATTGGAGTCTTTTATAATACTTTAAAATATTTCAAATCTATTAAATTCTTTTGAAATTCCTTTCGTCTTTTTAAAGTTCTTGAAAATTGCTTGAAAGTTTTTAAAATACACTGAAATCTTAAAAATAACTTAACATCTTTTGAAATCCATTCAAATCTATTAAATTGAGTATAATTGCGTGAATTGTTAAAATCTGTTAAACATTTGAGGAATCTTTTAAAATATCTTGAATGATATCAATAGTGGTTAAAGTTTGAATTAATGTATTGAAAAAAGTGACTAAGTGTTCTCTTTCATTTTAAAAAGTGACTAAATGTGACTGTCTGGCTTCCCTGATTATTCTTGAGAGTTACCTAAAGTGCTTCTTACATAAATTCCCTGACTTTCTCCTGATTTCCCGGTTTTCCCTGACCTGTAGCCACCCTCATTATTATAGCTTTAAGTCAAAAATGCTTAACTTGCAATACAACAAATTCAGAATCATTACAATTGCATTTGATAAAAAAAGAGTTGTTTTGATTCTCTCCTAGTTGGAAGTGCTAGGCGTGTTTCCACGTGTAAAAGTCAAAGGTGGTGAGTCAAAGCTGAATTTCCGCAAGAACTGGAGGCGTTTGATCACGCGACATAACAGACAGAATAGAACAAAACGAACTTGGCGAGTAATCTTGCCGACTGATAATTACAATCAGACGCTCGTAAAAATCTGGTTGCATAACGGCAAGGTATAGCGGTAGCAGCAGTATAACAGTGACTAAACGGCAGAGGTAGTGAGCTGCTTCGAAAACAGCGACGGATAATAGTTTGCTGTCTATGATTGCCATGCTCGTATATAGTTAAGTGCACCTATAACTATATAAGGCCCAACACGCATCTATATATGCCTCGAGCAGAAGAGGCCACGGCGGTAAATTTTGTCCTCCTGGCACCAACCCTACCTTGCTTCGCACCATCCTTACCGCGCCTAACAATGCATCCCTTGCTCTTAGACTACTTCCGTTCACCAAACCAGAATCCACGCTTGAGCAAACACCAGAAACAAGAGTTGTGGTGATAAATCCTACTTTTATATTTATGCATTGCTCGTATGATTTACGTTCCAATTTCAGAGAAAACTATTGCGGACTTTAGAGCTTAAAAAGCTCTCCAAACACGGGAAATAGGGTGATTTTTCACGAAAATAGGGGGATCAATTCTTTTTGATAAAATTAAGGTAGGTATGATAAGGGCATTCAATAGGTTTTATTCCAATTCATGTTAATATTATTATAATATTAACAAATATTCAAAACGTAATTTGATTAAATGGATAATATATAGATCTCTGAAATTTATTTATATTATATAAAGGTATAATTAGAATAATTATTACTGATAATAGTGAAGCAATCCTAAGATTTCAAGTCGAAATATATTAAATTCGCAACAAAATAGTTGTATTTTTGACCAAAAAAGATTAATTTTCTACCAAAAGAGATGAATTTTCAACTAAAAAAGACGAATTTTCAAGCTAAAAATTGAATTTTTTAGAAAACGTTTTACTTTTTAACCTAAAAATATAAATTTTTTAACAAGAAAGTTAATTTTCAACCACAAATTTTCTTATCAAGCAAATAGTTGCAATTACAACCAAATAGTTTAAGTTTCAAGAAAAAGAGACGAATTTTCAACAAAAAAAGGTTAATTTTCGAAAAAAGATGACTTTTAGCTTCCTCATAGAGGAAGCTTTTTATTTTGTAAAATAATTCAATTATCAACAAAATAATTAAATTTTCAACAAAAAAAATGGAATTTTCAATCCAAAGGTAGGAATTTTCTATGAAAAAAGACGAACTTTTAACATAATTGAATTTTCGAAAAAAAGATGATTTAAAAAATGTTCAATTATCGAAAAAATAATTAAATTTTCAATAAAATGATGGAAGTAAAAAAATAGCGGCCTTTTAAACGATACAGTTGAATCTTTAAACTGCAAAGATAAATTTTTAATTTAATAGTTGAATTTTCAACCAAAT
>CAKNYM010037385.1:0-10198 GCA_932195095.1 Andricus curvator | reverse complement strand
CAAAGATAAATTTTTAATTTAATAGTTGAATTTTCAACCAAATAGTACAATTTTCAACAATAAAATTAATTATCAACCAAACAATTGCATTTACATCCAAAAACTTTGAAGCAAAAGGGATGAATTTTTAACATGAAATTGAATTGTTGATTTTGTACAAAAATAATTAGATTTTCAACAAAAAGTTGAATGCTCAACCAACAGATTAATTTTAAACCAAACAGTTGACTTTTCAAACAAAAAAGATGGATTATAAACCAAGAAGATTAAGTTTCTACAAAAAAGACGAATTTTCAACAAAATACGTGAACTTCCAATCAAATAGTTGAATTTTCAACTAAAAAAGATAAATTTTTACCCAAAAATACAATAGTTAATTTTTCGGAGAAATCCGTTGACACCAAAATTAAAAAAAAATGCTTCAGAAAAAGTAGACTGTAGATTACAATTTTATTTCAATGTTGTCAGAAAAATGTGAAAAATTCTGCTAAGTAAATGAGCTTCTCGAAAATTATTATTATTTTATTTATTTACATTGAAGGTAATCAAAGTTGTTAAATCAAAAAATAAAGCCAACTGCAAATAGTAGAAAATTTATAAATAGAAGTTTTCTTTTCAGTAAAAGAAATTAGTTCAATGAATTAGTTAATCAAATATTTTGTTGTTTAATCAAAAGAATAATTGATATTTCAGAGGAAAACGATTTTTTCAATTTTTTAGCCTATTATCGACCTCAAATAATAAACACAAGTGTGGTATTTTTTTATTTCTTTATTTCTCTAAACTATAAATTAATTTCTCTTAACAAACAAAAATTATTTATTAAACTAAGTCATTGAATGAATTCTTTTTATTGAAAAACACTTTTATTTATAAATGTTCTACTATTCGTAATTGGCTTTATTTTTTGATAACATAAATAAATAAAATATTTATATAAAGTGCCTTAATTTTTGTAATATTAACATGAAACTTTTTTCTAATAGTGTCACAAAAGTTAATAAAATTCTGTTCATGATAAGCCCAAGTCGAAGACAATCTGTCAAACTTGGTGAAAAAAGGTAATAAAATTCCAAAATGTACGCACCACATGATTTAAAAAAAATCAAAACAAAAATATTTGTATAAATATTACTAAAAATGATTGAAATATGATGAAAAATTATTTTTAAAGAAGGTATGTTATGTAAGTATTTACATTTTAAAAATTTTGCGGAGTTTTTGTACCAAGTTTGACACCAGGACAGAATCTAGGGAAAAAAATCTAGAAATATCTAAACAATTTAGAAAAATACTATGCAAATATATAATATATATGAATATAAAAATAAATAAAAATAAAATAAATACTATATGAAAATACTATAGAGTACTTAGACTTATTAGACGCATAATTTTATAACCTTTCTCGATATTACAAGAAAAAAAAATTAGAACGTGATTTAGATGCTGGAAATAAAGTGTGTCTTTCAGACGGTTGTGTAGTAATTTAAATCGGTAATTTGCAAGAGAAATGCAGAAACTTTGACGGTTTTAACGAACGATTAAAGAAGGTGCCAGATTGTAAATCAGTTTTTATAGAAGACAGAAAAGTCTTCTCATACACATTCAGTTGACAAATGGCCATTATAAAAGGCACGCTTCATCTTCGCCGTTGACAGAAAAGAGGGTTTTCTTTGCATAAGATCTGAATACATGAATACAGCCTAAACGATAATTTCAACTTGAATCTATACTCCTCTTCAGGTAAATATTGATTCATGAGATTTAATTGAAAGAGTACAAATGGTCCGTAATTCGGCAATTGAAAACTATAAGAGCAGACTTTACACTCTTTCCCCTATTCTCCTCTCTTCCCTTTTTAAAAAAGAATTCCTCTTTTTTCACCTTTTTTTTTATCGCGAATTTTTTCAGACCTGGAAAAACCGGTAAATGATAATGAATTTATTTTTTAACTGAGAATTTTACCAATTTCTAGAAGAAAAATCTATCCAATCACTTGAAATATCACATGACATTATTATTATTATTATTATTATTATACCATTAAGCCATTTCCCTTTCGGGGTAGGCGTGACTTGCTCGGTTGGAGAATAGTAGTGTATAGGTTGAATAGGTATATAGGTGTAAGGTTGTAAGGTATGTAGGCATGTAGGTATATAGGTATAAGGTAGATAGGTATATGGATGTTAGGTATAAATATTTCAGATTGATCTGGAATTCTTGTGTTATTTATTTAAATGACACGTTTATTCCGCAACACTGCTCCGACCCAGGTTGCTGATCAATCTCTCTAGCGATCACCCCAAGTGAAGAGCCTCACAAAATTGTTATGTATGGTTCTCCACTTGGGCCCATTAGTATCCAAGGTCTTTGTCTCAGGCGCCATTCATTCTACTGTCACTCTGTTTACAAACTATTTGTCGCCACACTTTTAACGCAATTTAAAATAAGTTCGATTTAAACTGTTTTTTAAATTTTAAGCTCAATTGTCAACCTTTTCAATTATGAATTCATTCAGTTTACACTGTGGCATTCTGAAATCTTTTACTTTACAAATTTTCCATTTTAGGTCTTTATTTTTAGGCGTAGATTTTAAATTTAAAGAATTTTAAAATGCAGTTTTGAAGACTTAAACAATTAAAAGCGTTTGAACTTAACATTTTTGGATGAAAAACGTCTGAGGTTCATCAGCTGTACATATAAATTGATTATTTATTTTTAAAATAGAACCGTAGTTCGAGTATTAAAAATTGAACAATAATTGATTTTAGAAGACGATTCTGAATCTGTTCAAAACTAAATAATTTATAGATTTAAACGTTAAAAATTGAATTGTTTTAATTCGAAAGCCTTAGAAGTTAAAGAAATGTAAACGTTTGATTGAAATATTATAAAATATTTTCAACTTTCAAATAATTTCAAACATTCAGTCTAAAATATTCCATTTTCAACACATCCAATTAGAAATTTTTTAATAATATTAATATTTGACTGTTTATTGAAAATTAGCTATTATAAATTAAATTTTAAAAACTAGTACTTCCAACTAGGACTTCTAACTTAAAAAGTGTTCAGATGATCGTGGAAAACCGGGAAATGACAGGTAATTTTTTCCTCATTTAAAACGGCCAACTTGTAATTCTTTTTAATTGAAAAGTGTACTATTACATTTTTGGTTGAGAATTCATCTTTTTGGCTGAAAATTTTATTATTTGGTTAAAAATTTAATTATTTTATTGAAAATTCAACTGTTTTATTGAAAATTCGTCTTTATGGGTTACAAATTCAACTATTTTGGTAGAAAATTTAACTATTTGGCGGTTGAAATTTTTTTCTTTCAGGACTGAACAATCTTTCTTGGCTGAGGATTCAACTATTCTCTTGAATATTCGTCTTTTTTGGTTGTATTGAACTGTTTTTAACTTGAAATTAAAATATTTTTTGGTTTAAGTATCAACTATTTCATGTTTTGTTGAAAATTCGTCTTTTTTGGTAAAAAATGAATCTTTTTGGTTCAAAGTTGAACTACTTAGTTAAATTGAAGATTCATCTCTGGTTGAAAATTGAACTATTTTGTCAAAAATTCCATTGTTTTGTTGAAAATGCATCTTCTTGAAATTAAAATTTATTTGGATAGAAAATTCAACTATTTACTTGAAAATTAATTTTTTGTTGAAAATTCAACTGTTTCGTAGAGAATTTGCCTTTCTAGCTTAATAATTCAACAAATTGGTTGAAATTTTATTCCTCACTTGACTGAAAAATCTTTCCTGGTTGAAAATCCAACTCTTTTGTTAAAAATTTGTCTTTTTTGATTGGATCTAACTGTTTTTTATTTAAACTTAAAATCTTGAGAATTCTTTTTTTTAATTCAACTGTCTTTTATTTAAAATTAAAATATTGTTGTTGAAAATTCATAACTTTTGGTTAAAAATTCTACGGTTCTTTCGTATATTTAATTATTTTATTGCAAATTCAACTATTTTGTTTAAAAAAGTGGTCTCTTTTGCTCGAAAGATCAGCTCAACTGTTTTCTAAAATATTTGATCTCCTTTGGTATAAAATTAATCTTTTTTGCTTAAAAATTCAACTATTTTGTTCAAAATGTAATACATTTCAATTTAAAATTTTAAGGCTTTCATATTGAATTCAATATGGTACCGATACATTATTTAATTTAAAAGAATCTATTCCCCTATAATTCACTACTTTTGTGAAAAATCACCCTATTTCCTCTATTTGGAGAGCATTTTGGTCTAGAAGTTTAACATTCTTTCGAGCTTCAGGGGAAAACAAGAGTACTAAGGGTATAAAACTGCATTGATATTCACTTGAAAACCTTTTGCAATAAACAATGCATGAATTATGAACTGAAGCTTTTGTTGGAATGAGTTAGAGGCACTTAAATATGCTCTCGGCACTTTGAAGATTGAAGATTGAATATACGTATGACGAGCAAAGGGGACGATTTGGCCGGAAGGGTCGTACTTGTCGTTGGTCATTCGCGGTTTTTCGAAATTGACCTAATGAGGGGTTCGGTGATACCCGGATGGGTGATATACGAAGTAGGAAATGCAGAGATAAGACACGCGGTATATATGGCGGATAGCCGCATAGTTAGAGCGGCGTTTACGATCCATAAACGGGACATTTATTATTTACAACGACGACCGCGAGAACTCCGACGGAGAGCCGCTCGATCTTGCGAGCGAACCTACACCCAACAATTATCCATCGTAACTGTGTCTTAATGTAACGAGTCGATGCTATGTGTAACTTTTGCGAGACTCAAAAAAATCCCTCTCTCCTCCTCCTCCTCCTTCTCCTCCTCCTACTACTACTACTACTACTATTACAGGCTAACTCTCGAGATTTCTTTTTTCTGAATTTCCCCTTCAAAATAGATCAGGCCTGTCCAGCGAGGCGAAATTCCACTAATTTTCGTCGAAACGACTCAAATCGCAGATGTGAGTTTTCCACCTCCACTATCCACTGTCTATTCTACTTCCCGAGAGTAACCCCCACTCGAGTTCTCTCGGGCGATCAGAGGGAAGTGGTGGTGGATATGCACCATCTGGACTTTGAGTAAATTTCTACTCGCTGGACAGGCCTGTAATAGACCATTGATTCAATCAAGATTCGCGGTAGCGAATCGCCGCAAAGTACTAGGGGACTCTCTGATGTAATTTTTGCCGACTAAATTTTTTTCGTGAATTTAGTCATTACGGTTTCTTATGAATTAACAAGGTAGTTCAACTTTCAACAAAGTAGTTTAACTTTCGACCAAGTAGTTGAATTTTCAACCAAAAAAGTTGAAATTTCTACCAAAAGAGATGAATTTTCAACAAGAGTTGCACTTTCAACCAAGAAAGATTTTTCAATCAATAAAAAAAATAAATTGTATAAAAAATGTTAAATTTTCAAGTAAAAAAAAACGCTTCTACAAAACAATTCAACCTTCGAACAAAAAGATTAATTTCCAAGCAAGAAGATTAATTTTCTATTAAAAAGACGAATGATCAACAAAACAGATGAATTTTTAACCAATTAGTTGACTTTCAACCAAGGAGATTAATTTTTTACCGAACAAGACGAATTTTCCACAAATTACATAAATTTTTAACCAAATAGTTGAATTTTAAAACTAAAAAAGATCAATTATCAACCAAAATTGGAATAGTGAAATTTTGATTTAAAAAATTAATTTTCAACTTAAAAAAACGAATTTTCTACAAAACAGTTAAATTTTCTACAAAATAGTTAAATTTTCTACAAAACAGTTGCAGTTTTTACCAAATAGTTAAATTTTTACCAAATTGTTGAATTTTCAAGACAAAAAGACGAATTTTCTACAAAAAAGCTAAATTAAACCACAGAGATGAATTTTGCACTAAAATAATGAATCTTCAACAAAAAAATTAATTTTTAAGAAAGTAGTTCAACTTTCAAGGAAAAGTTTGAATTTTCAACCTTAAAGATTGATTTTCAACAAAAAATTTAATAGTTGATATTTAAACCAAAAAAATTTACTTTTAAATGAAAATCAGTTGAACTTAACAAAAAAGGAGGAATTTTGAACAAAATAAATGCATTTTGAACCAAATAGTCGAATTTTCAACTAAAAAAGATAAACTTTCAAACCGAACATGTTGCGACACACAGTTGTATTTTTAACCAAAAAAGATGAATTCTTAACCTGAAATTTAATAGTAGACATTTTAATCGAAAACAATGAAATTTTAATTTTCAATTCAGTTCAACTTTGAGTGGAAATACGAGAAAAGGGGAAAAGACGGTGCCATGAAACTGCCATGAAGGAAAAATGCAAAAAAGAAAAACAGGCAATTTGAATAAAAAAATATGAATTCTCAATGAAAAATGTAATACTCGATTTTTTTTAACTGAAAAATATCAATTTTCAGCCAAAAAAAGGAATAGTTAAATTTTTAGTTAAGAAATTGAATTGTCAAACAGAATTTTTTAAAAATAAAATAGTTAAATCCATAAACAATAAAATGAATTTTTAACAAAGAACTTCAACTTTAGAACAAGTAGTTGAATTTTTAACCGAAAAGGGTGACTTTTTAACAAAATTCAATTCAATTATAATTAATTTTTGGAAGATGTTTTCACCATTTAAAGATGTTAACGTCCGAGTTTTCAATTTTTTAATTAATACAAATGCCGATGTTAAAACGATTACTTCGTGCAAATAATTTTTGAAGAACAAGAAAAATCTGTTTCGCCTGGATTTGAACCGGGAACGCCACTATCCATCGAAGCACCCATGCTGAGGGCACTCAACACTACTCTCATCGATAGTGACCTTACCGGTTCAAATCCGGGCCGAGGCAGATTTTTTCTTGTTCTTCAAAAATTATTTGTCTGAAGCAATATTTTTAACATCAAATTTGTATTCAGTAAATAATTCTTGACCAAAATTATATCAGTAGATTTTTCAATTAAAAAAATTAAATTTCAACGAAAAATAGTTGGATTTTCCTATTGGGCTCTATTAATTCAGTTCGCATTTAAGCGAAAAAAACGAGAAAAATTAGATAAGGGGAAAGTTCTTTTAAAAAGGGGAAAGTTATTTTAAAAAGGGGAAAGAGGGGAATGACTGTGAAGTCTGAAATCAACTTTAGAACAAAGAAGATGCCGAAAGAATATTTTCTATTTAATCTTGGTGTAAATAATTAAATTTTTCTTAAAAAAAGAACTTACCTGAAACGAGCGATGGTGCGGATGATGTGGATGATGCGGATGGTGCGAGTGGTGGGGATTGTGGGGATGGTGAAATTGCGGTGTGTGAATCATGTCGCCGGTTTCTTCGTCTTCGACGGCTGACCTCGTGACCTTGTCGTTATCTGACGAGGATGTCCTGGACTCGTTCTTTGCAACGTCTGTTTCTTCGTTACCAGACTTCTTCTTTTTCACTTCCGGCTTCGTCTCCTGAAATTTTTTTTTCGAGATTTTTTTTAACTCTACCTCAAATGCGCTACTTAATATTTAACTCTCTAATGTCTACACTATTTTATGCGAAAGAAAAGGTTAAGTCACGGAATTGTTTGTATTTTTCTTGCCAACCAAATTTTTTCAACAAACTTGAAAAATGATAAAAAATACAAAAGTGGCGTACATTTTTTGAGGAGGAGGACAAAGAGAAGAAGAGCAAGAAGAAAAATTACAGAATATCTCCCTGAAATTACTTTGAATCTGAACAAATCAAGAAACAATTCAAAGTGGGCTTTTTTGAGAAAATAGTATTTTTATTCATTTATTTATTTTTTTAATGTACACCACTTTTGTAATTTAAACAAACTTTTAAGTTTCTTTAAAGGATTTTAAAGATTGTAGATACAATTACAAACTGTCGCACAGAAAATTAAATGATGTAACATTGTTCCCAAGATACAACATTTTAAAGAAAATTTTCGTTAATTTTTTCATAATTCACCTAAATATTCAAGTAGCCCTGACTACGTGAACAATGTTTGTTGATAAAAAGAAAAAAGTATGTGCTATTTTGCCCTGGAAAGCAACATATTTAAGCCACGAACAATTCCGTGATATCTCCAGGGTCCTTTATGATTTTTAATAACGAAATAATTCATTAACAACATCTCGAGTAATTCGTCAATATCGAGCACTTGAAAAATAATTGAGAAACTATATAAATTTTATATCTATTTCAGAAAGTTCCTCGTCAAAATTATTATAGAACAAGAGTTAGCTGGCCTCTATACGTCAGGAAAATTTAGTACCGCTAGTTTGAACGTTATTCTAAGAGAGTAATAAACAATAACTACGGACCCGTTTCAATATCTTATTGTGCTTGGCGCACTAACCGAAGTTGAGTGCTTTATAGAATTTTTGCAGTAGGTCCAAATAATGATCGTTTCACGTAATTTAGAGCACAGTATGCACAACAGTAGCCAGACTGAGAGTTAACAAGGCACTAATTGTGACGTGTACGAAGTTTAAAGATCACGACAGTGTACACTGACTGACAACATAAATTTCTCCAGGTTAGAAAATAGACAGCAGTATTTTTATATATTAAAAACATTCTATTGAATCAATAAGCCTCGTTCAAAAGCAGATCTTTTATTGCTTAAAATAAATATTCAGTGAAATAATAATTAGTCATTTCAGCTAATATAGTAATGGTATGAATTTCATATTGGAATCAATAAATTGAAGGAGTAGGCGGAGGAAGAGGAGGATAGAACTATAAACTGCTGTTGAGAAAATTAATTGATGCAATATTGTTCACATGATAAAGCAAATACAAATTCCTTTCTACTTTAATTTTTTCTTGATTTTTTTTTAGATTCAAACTAATCCTTCTCTTCCTACTCCTTTTAAATGAAATTTATGGAGTCAATACCATTTTGTTCTTAGCTTATAGCTATTAAACTCATTGATGATAATTAAGAAAAGTGATCATTCTAACCAATTTTGAAAAAATTTCAGAAGTCACATGCATAACCCAATTCCAGAAAAATCGGGAACACTTAGAGTAGAGGAAGAAAAAATATTATCAAAGAAGAATAATCACATAGAATGAAATGATAAATAAATAATTTTTGAAAAGAGTCTTTTGTACGACGTTCAAATTGAAGTTTATTGTCAATAATTTTGAATTGAATTCCAGTTTCAATGAATTTCAAATTAAAAAATCTGAATGCTTAACATTTAATTAAGTTAAAAAAATATAAGAAACAGATATCTTAATTATCATATATCATCAATTCGAAAGATTTCACTGACATCATTACAGTATTTATATCTCCAATTTCAAACTTGACAACTAACATTATTTTTATATGAGAATTTCAAGTTTATCTTCATTAAGAACTTGAGTAACCTGAATTTTGAATCTTTTTATATTTTATAATTTCTTTAAAAACCTCAAGTTCTCAATTTTTCCGCAATATTTTGAAAAGTATCGAGCGTGGCGGGAAAATTCGAACAAGTTTGTCAACGGTTGTCCTTGGATGCACCAATGACCAGTGCGGGGGGCAGTTTCGTCACCTCGCATGCGCGAAACGATTCAAAGTTTCTTTGCCGCGCTCAAAATTTTTCAAAATATTGACAGATTTTATGAGTTGCCCTGAAATTTTATTATTGGATTTGAAATCGTACTCGCTGTAGAGTATTTTAGTCTTTAAACTGATTGAATTCGATTGGCCGCTCGAAATTTATATTTAATTATTTAAATTACTTCGTTACTTGAAAAAATGGGTGGAGTTCCGAATAGCGTAAACCGCTGATTTTTTTGAGGCTCCGTATACTTATGTATTTTGACGCGCTGATTACGAAAATGATAGTGAAAATGTGCGGAAATTTGATTTTCACGGTGAAACCATGAAAAAACCATAAAAATCATGGTTTTTTGCGATTATCTCAGCTAATATGCAAAATAAAAAAAAATGTTTCAAACAAAAGTTGTAGACATCATTGAAATACACATTTTTTGTTTAAAAGATTTTTTTCTGCGAGTGATAGTTTTCGAGGAAATGAACGATATAAGGATTACAATCGTATCTCCATTGGTTTCGGTTTGATACCTACTTACGCTCTTCACCACGGAAAGGTTGGAGAATTTTGAAGAGCATATTTTTTTTCTATTTTTCATGTTTTTTATTTTTTTTGTTTGGTTGTGGGGGCGGGAAGACACCCCTGTGACAGG